>JAIUZE010000943.1:0-31936 GCA_022085475.1 Heliosperma pusillum | reverse complement strand
ACATTGCATCCAAAACCAATCATTACTTCCGTACTGACAAGATTGTCTTTACAACTTTATGTCTCCTTTCTGTTATTTGATCTCAACAATGTGCATGAATTTAGTCATTTTGTACTAAGAATAAGATGAAAACCAATTTGTGCCACAAAACAGATGTGAATTTAGTCCATTGCTATAATATGCCTATAACTGGTAGGCCCGGCACAGCTGTCCCGATCTAAATAACCCGATTCAAATATGGCCCGCATTGGATAAGAGTGCCCGAATTGACTTGACTGGGTTGACTCCATCCGATGCAACCCGAACGTTTATCGCTGCATACGGACCCTTATTTCCAAATAATTCGATGATAACACGACTAGAAAGGGCCCAAATCCGAATGACCCGATGCAACGCGACTGGAATATTTACAAATTGAAGAGCCGGTTGACTCGTTTGATAGGTTTAGCTATAAGAAGTGGGAGAAATATACAAGATTACAAGTGACTACGTGAACATTTTACATGTAGTTTCATAGAATATATATGATTATATGAAGGAAATATTTTAAAAAGTTGTTGAACGATTTTACGATAAAATCACGTTTTAAATTTATACTTTTATTTCGTTGATTTCTTCGAATCATGAATCAAAACAATACTTGAAGAGTTGAAGGAATACTCGGTAACAAAGTAACAAACAATACATAGTGAAAAAAGAACCAGATGAGCTACGTTTGTGAAAGGCACAAGGTATAAAAGGGAACGAACAAGGAATAATGGATGAACATAGTGAAAAAAAACTTCGTAACACGACATCGCCACCATAAAATTTGTCAAATAGATCAAGAAAGTTTCAGTACTTTGCTTGCTAAGATTTTATTTTCGCAGCGGTTCTCCAATTAGGTGCCATTTAACTCCTAACTAATTTTTTCGATAAATTTTCACTTTGGTACACTACGATATGGACAAATTCTAATTTGATGTCCTAAGACTCGAATTATTTTACTAATACGATTTTTGGGATTGAGTTAATTCCAGTTTGGCTCCATTTCTCTCATCATCAAATCATCAAACCGTAAACATCAATAATAGTTGGAAGATTTATGGTTTGAATCAATCACCAAACAATTGGAACATTGTTATTTATCGCTTGGGATTCATAAATTCCGAAGTTTTTATACACATTCTTATTTAAGACAGTTAAAACAACTCTCGGGTTAGAGTTTTGATAGGAAATGAGAGTTGGTAAGACTCCTTCCACATGCCATGTGAAATGACAGTACATTTGTCATTTCCAAAGACAGAGAGCACAAGTTAAACTTGATGCTCTGCTGCAACAGAAGTATAACTTCCCACACATGAACATAAGATGCTAGATTGCTTAACCATGACAGAAGCAGCACAGGGATGATCCAAAGTTCTAATCTGCACGTTAGCAGGAGAAGCTGCAAGATGTTACGGTAAATCAACGTCTTCAACGAGCTCAGGATTGCATTAAGCATTTGCATTTTTACAAACTGAATGCAATGCTATCCTAATTTGTAGGAGAAAATACCAGACTAATCCATAATTCCATATACAGACTGATACAGCTGCAGTACAGCAGAAGAGGTATAACATTCAAGCATTCAGACATGATCCCTGTATTATTACTGAAAGGCAAGTTCCGTGACCCACCATTTCACTGCTCTGCCAATTTTGTCCCAAGTTAAAAACAAAAGAATGGAGAGACACCTCTACGCCAGCAGAAGAAACGATAATTTACAAAACTGACCTGATCATAATAAGGATTCACACGATATTTGGCAATAATGTTGGGCAGAATTTAACGGAACGAGGTTTCAGAAAACTCTCCAGAAAGGGGGAAAAAGAGCAGAATTTAAAATCCTCCCCAGATAGGCGTATGAATCTGCATCAGGAATATTGATATTTCACTGTTCAGGTGAAACTATTTAAGTCCGACCATTCCCTGATACAGTTAAAAGAGGAAGGTGATACTACAGCGGAGGTGAATGATCAAGTTTAGTTCTAACAGAACTCACCACTTGATGCAATCAACTAATGTCATAAATCTTTCTCGTTTGCAACTTGAATTTGCTATCAACCATTGCTAATTTATTACTGTATAAAAACATGAAGCATAATCACTAGTCACTACATTATCCGCGCATCAATAAATATAACATCCAATATAAGGTCTGCACAATTTAATGTCTAGACTAATTTCCTAATTGTAATTTCAAGTTTCAGAGTAAAAGGTCTTTTTCCCAAAATAAATTGAAGACGCTTGTTTCTCCTCAAGTAGATGGACAAATACAGTCAAGTCCAATAATCTGAGAGCTATACCAATTATGTAACAAGACGGTTGAACTCTGGTGTGAAAGACCGCTCTCCAAATGTCGCTACACCAACAACAATACTACACCTGTGTCTTAAGGGTTCAGGCATATTGCGGGTAAGAAACGCACGTGCATGCAGCCATACCTGTAGACGTGCATCATAACTGCATTGAAAATTTTTGGATTAAACACTACATTATAGTAATATATAAGCACACACCCACAGTGATATATAAACACACACCTATAAAAGACGTTATGGATAACCCATAGTGAAAATTCCAACAAAAATTGCATTGAAAAATTATGATGCCTGATCTTTCAAATCACCACTACAAAACTGAAAGCCATGTCTGCCATCCTTACACATTAGGACAACACAATACTGTAAGCCAAAAACCTTTAACCTCTCACGAAAATAGACGTGTTTGACACTTGGATACGCACTTATATTGTTCAACTCACCAAAACTAAGGGTTCATTATCATCCATAGACAATGAAAGCGGGAAGCATATTTCCTCAAAACCATCAATGTGGCCTAAATTAGCCATTACGGAAACTCACTCAAGTCATGCAACTGATGTGTAAGAAAATTTGGTATTAAACAACAATTTTCGTGTCAGCCAACTCTAGATTTTTCTGGGACTAATGCATACATCATATCTTGACTTAATGTCTAAAACACAACACGGAAAATCCATCATTCAAATTTCCTATTTTGGGCAACTAATTTTATAGCTATAGCTAGAGTAGCATATCAAATATGGAGTACCTTTCCCTTTTGCTGCTGAGGCCACAAACTACATAAAACCTTAATTTTGAACCAAAACAATTCCCTTGAAAAGGATGTAAGAAAGATTTCCCACCCTAAACTTCTAACACTACCCCGTCCCCAAAACAATTCATTGGAAACCCCTTGTTGTAATGCCTTTCAAGTTAGTGTACAAGATTCATGTGTGTCATAGTTTACTCATGTAGGTTCGGTTTCCATATCTAGGCATCATAACGGAGAATGGGTCAAAGAAGGTTAGTCGGAGTCTTAAATAAAAGATCCCTATCACTAAGGAGCAGCTTGCCATCAACACAACAGGGCCTTCCCACTCAACCTATACAAGATGAACCAAATCTTCACAGCCTTGTGTAGTCTCCACACATGTCACTTATATAATGATTCAAAAAGGAAACACATCATCTTACAAATATTACCAATGATTGCAAGGTGCTAAATCTTCAATCTCTGAAAAGAAAAACTTTAAGGGCCGCAATCGTCCCTCGAGACGTACTTAGTTGTACCCTACATATTATGCCAAAAGTTCTAGTTTCTGTTGCAAGGGATGAGGGTGTAAGCCTTCAACACCTTTAGGTTATAGCTATAGTGGTCCATCATTGCCTAATAGAGGTTTTCTGTTTCTCTATAATGGTTTGTATGACGTTTGCACACCTATCATTCAACGAATCCAGTTCCTTTAACAAAAACATGAAACAACAAAACCACACACATCATCAATGTCGCATAAATTCCTCTCCACTTTAGACTTACATCATGTTCTGTTGGACTAAAACTATCTGAGCTGTCTAAATTGAAATTACGTCCAAAAAAATAGGGGCTTGAGATCCCTCCCTTCCAAATCCCTCCACCTTCATTTTGCTAACCAAACAATGGATTTTTCATCCCTCTCTTTCCCTCCAAATTCTCCTATCCAAACACACCCTTAATGCTTGGTTGTTTTGGAAAATGCGTAACAGCTTGAGATCACAAACAACATTCCCTCTAAACCTCTAACACTACCCCACCTTGGAAACAACCATTAAAGACCCATACTTGTAATGTCTTTCAAGCAAGTATGAAAGATTTATTTGTGTCATGGTTTACTCATGTAGTTTTGGCCTTCATATCTAGGCATCATAACAGAGAATGGGTCAAAGGAGGTTGGTTGGAATCTTATACCAAAGATCCCATCACTGAGTACCGGCTTGCCATCAGCAGGCCCTTCCCACTCAACGTATATAAAGGATGAATCAAGTGGTCATTGTCTAGTATCGTCTCCAACACGTGTCTTTTACTTAACGATTCTCATGAAAAAAACAAATTGTCTAAGTATTACCACCGATCCAAAACTATTAAAATCAGTTTGCAGCATAATAGCGGACAAACTGGTAAGGTCGATGATCACCTGATGGGGTTGTACATTTGTACCCTAATTATTACTCGAAAAAGCTCTAGTTCTTGATCATTCAACTAATCTATCTACATCCTTTAACAAAAACTATAAGAACAATACCACACACAAAAACACCAATGTCGCATACATAAATAATATACCCCTTTGCGTATAACCTCATTCCGAAAGTGTACACATTAAACACAAAAACCGAAACAACAAAAAATAGAACAGCAGGCTTACAATTTCAAATAGCAAGCCCCTGTTCCCTAGCTTTCTTCAACCACTTAAGAGTCGTCTCCAAAGTAGTATACGCGCTAAAATCACTAACACTCTTACTCTCAACCGCATAATCAAAAACCTCGTAAGCCTCAAACACTCTCCCTTCCCTACACAACCCCCTAAGCAATGTCGCATAACTCCCCGACTCCAATTTCATCCCATTCTCCCTAATCACCCTATAAAACTCCATCCCTCTATCAACCAACCTCCCTTTACAAAACCCAAAAACCAAAGTATTATAACTACACTCATTCGGCTTACAACCTTTCCTCTCCATCTCTCCTAACATTCTAACCGCGCTCAACACATCCCCTTGCCTACAAAACCCATTCATTATCGCCGTATAAGCAACAACATCAGGACTAAACCCGTAATTTTCCATCACATTCAAATACTTAACCGCGTCCTTAACCATACCCGACTTACACAACCCAAAAACAAGTGTATTGAAAGTAACAACATCGGGTTCTACACCGTGTTCTTTCATATCCCTAAAAACTCGCAATACTTCATTACCATGACTAAGACCACAATACCCTTTCATAATCACATTGTACACGTAAGCATCCGGTTTAAACCCGGCTTTTATTAATTCATACAATAACCGGGTCGCCTCGCGTAAATTCTTGGAATTACAGACATTGTCGATTAAGATAGTGTATGTGACGAGATCAGGAGAGAATCCGAGAATGGATTCGAATTGAGAAACGACGTCGTATACGGAACCGAATGAGGTGGAAGAGCGGTGGAGGTGGCAAAAGTGTTTGATAAGGTAGTTGTAAGTGTAACGGTCAGGGGATAAGGAGTGGGTTTTATGGAGGTGGTTGAGGAGTGAAACGGCGTCGTATGGGAGATTTGACGCGCAGAGTGCGCGAACCGCGCGGTCGGTCGCGGCGGTGGTTGGTGCGGTGTGTGGGGGTGGGAGGAGCGTTTTGAGTAGGGTTTTGGCGGCGGTTGTGAGGGGTTGGATTGGAGGTATTGGGTCGGGTTCGGGAATGGTTGGTTCGGTGGTTGTTGCGGTGGTTGTGACGGTGGTGGGAGGTGGTGGTTGCGGTGGCGGTGGTCGGGTTAAGGGGTGGGTGGAGTTTAGGGTTCGAGTGATTTTACGGAGTACTGAGGATGACACTTTTTTGACCATTTTTGTTTGAGGATGACACCAAGGGGAAGGGGGGATAAATATATAACTTGTTAACTAGACCTGGCTGATAAAGCTAACCCGACTCGAAATCCTGATCGTAATTAATTAAACTGAAATCGAAATCCAAATTGATCCTAGTCGATTGTCTATAGTTGTTCACGGGCTCTCTCGCCCATTAGGTTCGACCCGTCTAGCCCAATGTTTAGCGGGATTGGGTAAGTATTTTTTACCTGCACAATTAAGAGGTCGGGTCAAGCTCGGTTCGCAAAGTTAAATGGGCGGGTATGGGAAACATGAAAAGTCCATGGGCCGGTTGCAACAGGAGTTCAATGTCAAGCTCAAAGACAAGACCAACCAAACCATGATCAGTCCAACCATGATCTAGTATCAACCTTACCCTATGCAAAAAGTTATCTTAATGCTTTGTATAGCCCAGGCCCAAGCCAACAAGCCATGACACGAGCCAGTGATAGCCATGACACGAGCCAGAGCCAACCAAGACACAAAACAGACTCACAAAACAAGCCAACAAAACCTCAGAAAATTCAGCCAGCAGCAGTGCCTTGGGGAGGGTCTCAGGGCAACTTCCAAGCTTAGGGACTCCTAACCAACTATGGGGCATGACTCTAGGGAGGGTCTACTAACTTTTTGTCCAGGAAACCTTCCTCAGAAAACGCCAGGAACACCCCTCAAAACATAAGCCATGTTCAACAGTCCAGTTCTCACCTATCCAGAAGCAGTTCAAATGTCACTCTCAAGGTTTCCTCTTTTGGCCAAGCAGACTCAAGGGCTTTTTGCTCAGACTTTGGGGACTATTACTACTCCAGTTTAGGACCAAATCACCAAGCAAAAAGTCCACTATGTACCATATAACAAAGCAGCAACAAGGCAACATGGAACCTGTCCTTTTCAGAACTGTTTTTCTATTGTTCACTTTATTTCAGTTTGTATCAGTTTGTAGTTGTCATTTTGTTTTCTTTTGAGGATCATTATTAACCTTAGATGTGTTTGGACGTTCAAGATGTAATCCTAATGCCTATATAAGGCTTGTTTCTAATGAATGAAAGGCAGATTTGAAGTAAACACAAAAACTGAAACCCTGTTTCTGTTTAACATCTCTTGGCCGTGTGCTTGAGAACACCTTCCTTTGATGTGTGCTTGGAAGTGAGCCTGGGTCCTTAGCTGTGTGCTGGGATTGAGTCTCAACCCTCAACCATTGGCTTTGTGCTTTGGTTAAGGTTCTATCAGTTTTCATTTGCATTCAGTCAAGTAAAACAGAGCATATTGAGATTGTCTTTAACCTTAGCTTATATTGTCTTAAATTGTCTACTTTCTTAATAACTTCAGTGCAAATTGGTTATCAGAGCTTTGGTTTGTGAGTTCATCTACCTAACTACATTAAAAATACAAAATCCAACCATGAGTGAAGAGAGAATCACAGGTCTTGAAAACACAGTTCAAGGTCTTGTCAGAACTGTAATGGAGGTCTCTAGATCTGTCAATGAACTTCTTGAGGGCCAACAGAACAATGATACAAGGGGAGGCAGAGGTCGAGGAAGAGGAGCACCTTTCCCACAAGGTGGAGGAAGGAGGAGACAACCTGTAGATCAGTTTGAAATGTCAGATTCAGATGGCTTAGATCACAGTCTTCTCAGACACCAAGACAAAGACATAAAGGTAGAGATCCCTGACTTTCTAGGTAGCTTGAACCCTGATGATTTCCTAGATTGGCTAAGGTCTGTAGAAAGAGTCTTTGAGTTTAAAGGATACACTGATAGAAAGGCTTTTAAGGTTGCTATAATGAAACTAAAGGGTTATGCCTCACTATGGTATGAAAACATGAAAACCTTGAGGGTTAGGGAAGGGAAAGAACCTGTTAAGTCATGGCTCAAACTGAAAAAGAAAATGAGGGCTAAGTTTGTCTCTAGGGACTACACTCAGGATATGTTCATTAAGCTTACTCACCTAAAGCAAGACCAAAGACCTGTAGAGTCTTATCTAAGGGACTTTGAACAACTCACACTGCAATGTGAGGTTGTTGAAAAGTCTGAGCAAAAGATAGCAAGGTTTTTAGAAGGCTTGGATGAGAGGATAGCTAGTAAAGTTAGGCTGCAAAACATATACTCCTTTGAGGAAGCTGTCAACCTGTCCTTAAGAGTAGAAAAGTTGGGGAAAGGGAAAGTCAGTGTCTCTAAAACTCCTGCTAGAACACCTAACTACAAACCTTTTGTAGGAATTAAGATGGGAGAACCTGTGGCTCCTACTAAGACTCCTTTTAACCCTGATAACAGCAAGGTTGTTGAGGCAGGCCAAAGGAAGACTACCCCCCTCAAAAAGTGTTTTCAATGTCAAGGATATGGACATTTTGCTAGAGAATGTCCATCTAAAAGAGCTCTGAGCACCCTAGAGGTAATCCATTGGGGGGATGATGAGGTGTTGGTCTGTGATGAGGAGATGGAAGAGCCTGAGATAGAGGCTAGTGAGGAGTTGATAGAACCTGATGCTGGGTTAAGTCTGGTGACTTGGAGGGTGAGGCACACACAACCCCAACCCTTAGAAGAAGATCAAAGACACCAGATCTTTAGAACTAGGTGCACCATAAAAGGGAGGGTGTGTAATCTGATTATAGATGGAGGTAGTTGCACCAATGTAGCTTCTAAAACACTGGTGGATAAGCTAACATTGCCCACCAAAGACCACCCTCAACCATACAAGCTTAGGTGGCTGAACAAGGGGGCTGAAGTTAAGGTAGATCAACAGTGTGTTGTTCCATTTTCTATTGGTAAAGGATATGCTGATGAGGCATTGTGTGATGTATTGCCTATGGATGCTTGCCATCTTCTATTGGGGAGGCCTTGGGAGTTTGATAGGGATGCTATCCATCAGGGAAGGGACAACACTTACTCTTTCAGGTTTGGGAAGAAGAAAATCATCTTAGCTCTTTTACCCCCTATCCTGAAAGGGAATCCTCCACTCCTAACTGAAGCTGCCAAGGAAGTTCTGTTGTTGAGTGAGTCAGAAATGGAGCAAGAACTCAATGATCTTAGGCCAGTCTATGTCCTCCTCACCAAGGAGGTAGGGGAAGGGTCTAACCAGGTGCCTAAAGAAGTACAAGCCTTGCTGAAAATCTATGAGGATGTTTTCCCTGCTGAATTACCTAGTGGATTACCCCCACTAAGGGGAATTGAGCACCACATTGATCTGGTGCCTGGGGCTGTCCTTCCAAACAAACCAGCTTATAGAAGTGACCCCAGGGCAACTCAAGAGCTGCAATCTCAGGTGGGAGAATTGCTGAACAAGGGGTATGTCAGGGAGTCTCTTAGCCCCTGTGCTGTACCAGCATTGCTAGTACCTAAGAAAGATGGAACCTGGAGAATGTGTATAGATAGCGGAGCAATTAACAACATCACCATTAAGTATAGGTTCCCTATACCTAGACTCAATGACATTCTGGATGAACTCAGTGGGGCTCAAGTGTTCACCAAGATTGATCTAAGACAAGGGTATCATCAAGTAAGGATTAGAGCTGGAGATGAGTGGAAGACTGCATTCAAAACCAAGCATGGGCTGTATGAATGGCTAGTGATGCCATTTGGGCTCTCCAATGCCCCTAGCACCTTCATGAGGCTCATGACAGAAGTATTAAGGCCTTACTTGGGAAAATTCATTGTGGTATACTTTGATGACATTCTAGTCTATAGTTCAAGCAAAGGAGAACACCTACAACAGTTGAATTTACTTTGTGAGGTTCTCAGAGAAAATAAGTTATATGGAAAGCTAGAGAAGTGTACTTTCATGCAACCTGAGGTTCATTTCCTTGGGTTCATCATCTCAAAAGATGGGGTAGCTGTTGACCCTGAAAAGGTTAAGGCAATCAGAGATTGGCCCCCCCCCAAGACAGTCACTGAGGTCAGGAGTTTCCATGGGTTGGCATCCTTCTATAGAAGGTTCATTCAGGGGTTCAGCTCTATCATGGCTCCCATCACAGAATGCATGAAGAAAGGGGAGTTCACTTGGGGAGAAAAGGCAGAGAAGTCCTTCAATACCATCAAGGATCTGTTGTGCAGATCCCCTATACTAGGCTTACCTGACTTTAACAAACTGTTTGAAGTGGAGTGTGATGCAAGTGGGTTAGGAGTTGGGGCAATACTGGTTCAAGAGAAGAGGCCTATAGCTTATTTCAGTGAAAAGCTAAGTGGGGCTAGGTTGAATTACTCTACCTATGACAAGGAGTTTTATGC
Organism: Heliosperma pusillum; assembly: GCA_022085475.1. Taxonomy (NCBI): domain Eukaryota; kingdom Viridiplantae; phylum Streptophyta; class Magnoliopsida; order Caryophyllales; family Caryophyllaceae; genus Heliosperma; species Heliosperma pusillum. The sequence continues at coordinate 21,792 of JAIUZE010000943.1, read as the reverse complement.
CATAGTGAGAGCTTTGAATCATTGGGGGCATTACTTAAAACCTAAGCCTTTTGTGCTACATTCAGACCATGAGGCCTTAAAGTTCATCAATGGTCAACACAAACTCAACCCCAGGCATGCCAAGTGGGTGGAATTCCTGCAATCTTTCTCCTTCTCAAGCAAGTACATAGAAGGAAAGAACAATGTAGTGGCTGATGCTCTTTCTAGGAGATCTGTGATGTTGTCATTCATGGAGCAAAGGGTCCTAGGCTTTGAGTTCATGAAGGAACTCTACATGGAAGATCCTGACTTCAAGGAGGAATGGGAAGTGTATGCAGAAGGAAAGCTCAAGAAGGGTAGTAAATACTTGACACATAATGGGTTCCTCTTCCAAGGAAACAAGCTATGCATACCTAGGGGTCCTTACAGGGGGTTACTAGTCAAGGAGGTCCACTGCAATGGGCTTGCAGGGCACTTTGGGGTGCAAAAGACCTATGAGATATTACATGAGCAGTTCTATTGGCCCAAGATGCTAGGTGATGTGCAGGATACTATCAAAAGGTGCAAGCCATGTCAACTAGCCAAGTCACAGTTCCATGCAGGCCCCTACACCCCACTACCTGTACCAAACAAACCATAGGAGGACATCAGTATGGATTTCATAGTGGCACTACCTAGGACACAAAGGGGCAAAGACTCAGTAATGGTGGTAGTGGATAGGTTCAGCAAAATGGCCCATTTTGTTGCTTGCAAGAAGACAGAAGATGCCATGGGAGTAGCAGAGCTCTACTTCAAGGAAATAGTCAAGTTGCATGGGGTACCAAGAAGCATTGTGTCTGACAGGGACACTAAGTTTATGAGCCACTTCTGGAGATCACTCTGGAGACTCCTAGGGTCAAGGTTACTTTTCAGCACAGCATATCATCCCCAAACAGATGGCCAGACAGAGGTTACTAACAAAACACTAGGAAGGATCTTGAGATGTATCATTGCTAAGTCATTAAAGGATTGGGATATCAAACTGTCACAGGCTGAGTTTGCATTCAATAGAGCTCCCTCACACAGCACAGGTAAGACCCCTTTTGAAGTTGTTTATGGTACTAATCCTCTAATGCCAACAGACCTAGCACCAGTGATAAGGAAAGAAGTCAACTATGATGCCAAAGAAAGAGTACAACAAATGATGCAGATTCACAGTCAAGTCAAGAAACAGATTGAGAGAACCAATGAGATGTATAAGTCAAGAGCCAAAGGTCCAAAAAAAGCTAGGGAGTTCAAGGCAGGAGACATGGTGTGGTTGCACTTAAGGAAAGAAAGGTTCCCAGAGAAGAGGAAAAACAAACTCATGCCAAGAGCTGATGGTCCTTTTGAGATGCTTGAAAAGGTAGGACCTAATGCTTACAAGATAGATTTGCCAGGAGATTATGGGGTACATGGGACATTCAATGTGGGAGACCTAAGTCATTATCAGGAGGACTCTGAGGATGAAGAGGATTTGAGGGCAAATCTTTTTCAAGAAGGAGGGATTGCAACAGGAGTTCAATGCCAAGCTCAAAGACAAGACCAACCAAACCATGATCAGTCCAACCATGATCTAGTACCAGCCTTACCCTATGCAAAAAGCTATCTTAATGCTTTGTATAGCCCAGGCCCAAGCCAACAAGCCATGACATGAGCCAGTGATAGCCATGACACTAGCCAAAGCCAACCAAGACACAAAACAGACTCACAAAACAAGCCAACAAAACCTCAGAAAATTCAGCCAGCAGCAGTGCCTTGGGGAGGGTCTCAGGGCAACTTCCAAGCTTAGGGACTCCTAACCAACTATGGGGCATGACTCTAGGGAGGGTCTACTAACTTTTTGTCCAGGAAACCTTCCTCATAAAACGCCAGGAACACCCCTCAAAACATAAGCCAAGTTCAACAGTCCAGTTCTCACCTATCCAGAAGCAGTTCAAATGTCACTCTCAAAGTTTCCTCTTTTGGCCAAGCAGACTCAAGGGCTTTTTGCTCAGACTTTGGGGACTATTACTACTCCAGTTTAGGACCAAAACACCAAGCAAAAAGTCCACTAAGTACCATATAACAAAGCAGCAACAAGGCAACAAGGAACCTGTCCTTTTCAGAACTGTTTTTCTATTGTTCACTTTATTTCAGTTTGTATCAGTTTGTAGTTGTCATTTTGTTTTCTTTTGAGGATCATTATTAACCTTAGATGTGTTTGGACGTTCAAGATGTAATCCTAATGCCTATATAAGGCTTGTTTCTAATGAATGAAAGACAGATTTGAAGTAAACACAAAAACTGAAACCCTGTTTCTGTTTAACATCTCTTGGCTGTGTGCTTGAGAAGTGAACCTGGGTCCTTAGCTGTGTGCTGGGATTGAGTCTCAACCCTCAACCATTGGCTTTGTGCTTTGGTTAAGGTTCTATCAGTTTTCATTTGCATCCAGTCAAGTAAAACAGAGCATATTGAGATTGTCTTTAACCTTAGCTTATATTGTCTTAAATTGTCTACTTTCTTAATAACTTCAGTGCACCGGCTCGTTAGGTCCGCTTACTATTTAAATTCATTACTTTTTATTACTCTTAAAAAGGACATTTTTAAAGCAATTTTTGTTCATTTTATAGAGATGTGGAACACTAAAGTAATAATATGTGAAATATAATGCGTAATCTAGAAAAATTAAAATATAACAGAAATATTTATACGTATAGTTTAATTAATAAAATGTCTAAATTAAATAAATGTTTAAACAACAATAATGTAAATGATGACAATTGTTAGATAAATTTATGATGAGAAATAAAGAACTCCAACAAAAATTATAAGTTTTACTACTTGTAATTTTATCAGGACGCAATTCTCTTGGTTTTGGTATCAAGGAAGTCTCGTAAATCTGATTAAAATAGAGCTGGAAATACGGTAAGTCTCGCTTGTGATCGTCTTTTAAAAAAGACCTCCTCACAGCACCTCCCTCATTTGCTTTCCCAGTTGCTGCTTGTGAGAGGTTTTTTTAAAGTGACGAGAAGTGTCGGTCACAGACGAGAATTATTGGTGTACTATATAGTAATCACTAATCACAGTAATCAGAGTGGTATTGTCAGAGGCAACAACATCCAAGGCAGTTGCTCGTTGCGCACATGCCATTTTCAATGCCAATAACAATACGGAGTACTATAAACATGTTGCATCAGTCATGAGTCATGACTTTCACAAGGGAACAATACAGCTGCACAACTTGCACTTATTTTATTATGAACTAAATTGTAGACACGGAAATTTTATTAAAGTGTCGAAATTAGATAAATACTAGGTGGTTATTGACCTACTCATCTATTTGCAATGGCCTCCACCAAATACGGGCTTAATGATGGAAAGCAACTACTGCTTTAAGTAGAAGATATTACTAAACAATGATCATCATTCATCATTTTGTATTCAGCCTCCTGTAATACCATCTATATCAGCATGAAGATTTGTTCATCTAAGTTTATAGCATTAGTATTTCTTCCTGTATTACTCTCTGCAGCCGTACTTGTGTACCGCGCTCACCCGTTTCACCCTGCACCCTTCCCTATTCATGAGTTCGCTCACCAGCAACATCACCAGGCCCCGTCTTTGGTCAATGCGCGGATGCTTGACCACTCCTATTTTCTTGGCTCCCCTTACTTGCAGGGTCCTGAAGATTTGGCTTATGACTCTAGTACTGGCCTTCTGTATACCGGGTGTGCTGATGGCTGGATCAAGGCCTTTGACTTGAATTCTTCGGTCTTACATAACTGGGTTAACACTGGTGGTCGCCCCCTTGGACTCGCTCTTACTGGCTCTCAGCTCATTGTTGCGGATGGTTACCAGGTTTCATACCCATTTCCGCTCCTTAACATTATACGCTTTAACAGATTCATTTCCGCTCTCATCACTTCCTATATTTATATAATGTTTCAGGGCTTGCTGCGGATCACCGAGGATAAGAAAATAGAGGTGCTGACAAATGCAGCAGAAGGCTTGAAATTTAATTTAACAGATGGCGTAGATGTTGGTAAAGACGGTACAATTTATTTCACAGATGCTTCATACAAGTATCAGATGCATGACTACTTGTACGACATATTAGAGGGCAGACCGCATGGTCGACTTCTAAGCTTCACTCCTAACACCAATGAAACTAAGGTTCTACTTCACAACTTGTATTTCCCCAACGGAGTAGCCATCTCGCCTGATCAAAGTTCTCTCGTCTTTTGTGAAACTCCTTTGTAAGTTTCACCTTTAGCTCTAAATACTCGAAAACACACAATCGATGATACACTGTACCTTAGTGGTTTTGTGTCGATATATACACCTTAGACCGCATCTGGAATAAAGCTCCTCGGATAATGCTGTTACTATAGTACAAAGTACAAACTACCCTTTACCTGCTACCAGTGGGAAATTTTGAGGCACTAGGGTAATGTGGTTCTTATACTCGACTACTCTAATCAGCAAGGTAAAAAAAAATGCAGGAAAAGATGCAGAAGATATTGGCTACAAGGTAGCAAGAAGGGTAGTGTAGATGCATTTATCGATAATATACCTGGTTATCCAGACAACATCCATTGCGATGGGGAGAGGAACTACTGGATTGCAATATCTTCGGTAACCCTCAGCCTCTTCTTGCTCCTATGAATTACATATCTACTTCTGAAAATAAATGCTTACTAACATTTATGACGCATGGCAGTCGCTTACCCCATATCTAGAACATGCAAACAAACTTCAATTCGTAAGAAAAGTCACCATAATTATAGAGAGCTACATCAGCCTGTTAAAGCATGTACAAAGTAACGGAGGAGTATACGGCGTGGATTTACAAGGAAACCCAACAGCACACTTTTATGACCCGGCACTGTCGCAGCTCACGGGTGCTGTTAAGATCGGCAATCAAATATATGTGGGTTCTTTGAAGTATCCACATATTATTGGCTTCAACATGAGCAGTTCACAGATCTCATAACTCAGCTGTCAATTTTCAGAACGATGAAGCATATAGCCTTTCTCTAAATACATTTACTTTTTGTACATTGAATGTGTATTATGGAGAAAATTAGAAATTCTCGAAATAATTCATTCATATTTCATACATGCTGTATTAATTCCTTGTTCCTTATCACAAGAATATTGGCTATGTGAATGATGTCCCATCCCCAGTCTAGCAAAAACCTTTAAGCATAATGTGTCGGTATCACTAATACAGTCGCATACTTGGCTGAAAACTGATGGATTTCCTATATAGTGTTTTTTCGGGTGCAAGACGAAGAGGGGGTGGGGTTTCCTACTTTCCTATACTCATAATTTAGCACAATCCAAGAAGCTTGGAATAGTGTATCCTTATTTTCTAACGAAAAGCTAGCCATTGACATTGACATTACCGCTGCACCAAACAAAGACGAGCATTTGAAAATAACAAAAGGTGCCTAAGACAAAACACAGTAGGATTCTGGTTGCCATTAACAAAAACTAGCCATTAACATTGCCATTACCGCTGCAGCGAAGAAAGACAAACATTTGAAAGTAACAAATACTAGTTGCATTACCAAAAACTAGCCATTGCCGCAGCAAGACCTTACATCAATTCCGGATACAGGTTCCTAACATAAAAAAAAAAGCTCGAACAAGAACAAAATTATTCAACCAGCCATTCATTCAGGCGCTTCTACAATACTCCTTAGAAAACAATAACAAAGCTAACAATCCATAACACAAAATCACAGCAGAAAACAAAAACAACAGGAAGACGAGATAGTAGTCGGGTTATGAATCGATGTAATTAACCATGACGAGACTGAAAATCCTTCATAAACTCAACCAACTTCTGAACACCAGCAAGAGGCATAGCATTATAAATAGACGCCCTCATTCCGCCAACAGACCTATGTCCTTTCAAAGCAACCATCTTCTCCTTAGCAGCCAACTTAATAAACTCGGGTTCCAGTTCCGCTTTAGCCAAAGTAAAAGGCACATTCATAAGCGACCTAACAGATTTTTCGACAGGACAGCGAAAAAATCCCTGACTGTTATCAATAGCATCATACAGCAACTTAGCTTTGGCAACATTATTCTTCTGAACCTGTTCCAATCCACCTTGCTGCAACAAATCCTCGAAAACCAAACCACACATATAAATACCGTAACAAGGAGGAGTATTATACAGCGATTTATTGTCGGCATGAATCTTATAATCCAGCATTATGGGAGTATTCTTCTGCGCATTTCCAATAAGATCTTTACGAATTATAACAATGGTGACACCTGAGGGTCCTACATTCTTCTGCGCACCTGCATAAATAACCGCGAATTTTGACACATCTACAGGCTTAGAACAGAAATTAGACGACATATCAGCGATTAATATGGCATTGTTATTTTTAGGAAGAGGATAATCCTTAAACTCGACACCATAAATAGTTTCATTAGCACAAATGTGTAGATATCGAGCATTAGGATTCTGTTCCAGAGTATTAAACTCCGGAACAGAAGTATAATTGTGTGATTTTCCAGACCAGATAATGGATGGAGAAGAGAATTTGGCCGCTTCTTTAGCGGCCTTGTCTCCCCATGATCCCGTGACGAGATAGTCTACGGGATCATTTGGGGAGACACAGAGGTTAAGAGGCAAGGCGGAGAACTGAGAAGTTGCTCCGCCTTGTAGGAATAAGACGGCGTAGTTAGAAGGAATGTTTAAAAGGGAACGGAGATCGGATTCGGCTTTTTCGATAATTGAGGTGAATTCTTTGCCTCTGTGGCTCATTTCCATAACGCTCATTCCGGATCCGGACCAGTTTAGTAATTCGGATTGGGCTTTTAAGAGGACTTTTTCGGGGAGGACGGCTGGACCGGCTGCGAAGTTGAAAACCCGGTCTGATGGTGTTGCGGAACAACGGATTTTGGTGTTTTTGGGAATGACATTGAGATTGAGATTTGTTGTTGGTGTTTTGAGGTTGTTGTTGTTGTTGTTGTTGTTGTTGAGAGGAGTAAATTGGGATTTGAAGAGGAGATGGGAGTTGGAAGTGGCTGCTGCTGACATTGTTGGGTTGAAATGTGGAATTGAAGGAAAGAGGCGATTTAAGGGTTGTTGGATTCGTGATTTGGTATTTAATGGAGTAATATATATATATATATATATATATATGAAGGGGATGTGTGACAAGTTTTGAGTTTTGAAATTTTGGGGGGGTTGGTAAGGTATTAAGGTGTATATTTATTGACATATTTGTATAGAGAGTACTACATATATAGTAGAAAATAGAAATAGATGAGAAAACAAAACAAATTTCCCTTGTCAACTAAATAATACTCTACTAAAAAAAGAATTGAACCATTTTTTCAATTAAAGGGTCAAATAATCTACAAATTTCTCACACTTGCTCTTTTATTAGGGGGATAGACCCGTCTGAAACAATAAGATGGGTCATCTTGTCTGAAACAAGACTAACTGTACTTTGTATTACTTCGTAAAGCACTCTGATTTTATAATTTGTATTAAAAAAACAGTCATGATAAAACCATACAAGAAGAAGGCTAATTGAAGTTAAGGGTGATAACGAGCTGAGCAGAGCATAGGCCCAGCTTGGCCTTGCTCGACTTGTGCTCATGTAACAAAATTCGAACTTGAGCATGAAAAATTTAAGTAATCATAAATATGCTCCCGAGCTTTAATCCGAGCTCAACTCGAGCTTATATATAATTGTTTAAGTAATCGTCTTTTTTTTTTAATCTTTTGATAGCTTCAATTACATGATTTGGGGATTGCATAAGGAAATACTTTGCAAATCAATGAAGACATTTGATACGGTTTTACAAAGACACAATCATAATAAAATATTTTTATAAAACAAGAGCAAAATATTATTTTATCACACAAGTTTGAGTTACTTGCTAGCTTTTTGAATCGTGCCAAGCTCCCACAAATCGAGCTTCATCTTCTCATTATCAACCCTAATTGAAGTATTGCAGTAGCGGAGCTGATTAGGATTAGATATTAAAATGTTAAGCATGGTGATCTGTTGAAGACCATCTTGTAGTACAAGGCGAACTTGAATCATTATTTGAAACCGTAACTTATCGGTTGCACACATAAAATATAAATGAAGACCATCTTCTAATACTCCGTATAAATGCAAGTAGTCGGTTTTGTATTCATTCCTAACCTCGCCCTAAATCACCAAAATCATAACCTTGGAGATAAAACCTAAATAACAAAATTTAGGGGGATGGACCATTTTTATGTAAAATGCACTGCATATATGTTTGAAAAAAAATTAGAACCGTGTATTTGAACGGCCACATATATAGTTCTCTAAATAAATATGAAAAAAAAAATGATACGGAATAAATTATAACCTACTATAAATAGTATAATAAGGTACACGGCACAACTAAATTTGCCTAATACAAAAAAGTGAGATGATTCTCCTCTCATCCTACCGACAATATTCTGTCAAAACTTGAGCCTTGCAGTGTAGTCTAATTATCTCGCAGTAATTAATGATTTCTTTGGTTGATTATGAACTTGCTGCATCTTGGGTAATTTGATTACCATGAAGTTCCAGAAAGTATTTAAACTTGCTTGGGTACTCACCCTGTCACCCATTGCATGCGAAATTCAGCTCTCTGGACTGCAACTTCAAGTGTTGTTCTCGGGTGATCCAAACCATATATGACCTGCAACAAGTTTACGTGGGATGTGAGTAGTGAGTACTACAGAAAACTAGAAGAAAATGGGAACGGTTTAAGAACTGTTTAAGAATTGTTAACGAAGTGACTAATAGCATTTCCAAGTTCCAATTCAAATCCTTCAACAGCACAAGAACTTATGTAAATCGATTGAAAAAGGGAAAACTACCTCTTTAGCAATGGATACTTCACACTCTTGACTCTGTAGAGCAGATTGATTCATTTAAAAATCCCCGACAATTTGAGCACTCTCTTCGCTCCGACAGACTTATTCCGGCTCAAATCGCTCATCTTTGCCTGCTTTTCTTTTCTATCATCTACCTTGGTAGTATACTTATCTCCCTTGAAGATGTTAGAGAGACTTGAGACACCCGTAACATCTTCAGAAATCTGTTCTTTTCGTTCTATGTTCATTAGGGGTACTTTTTCTAGGGCAGATAGTATATTTTCAGGGGACTGAGCCATGCACTGTTTCTCGATTCTAGTTACCTTTCCTATAACATCAAGTATCTCATTAGCACCCTGAGTTTTATGGTGTTCTTCAGTCTTCACCTTAACATTCTTAAGGGTTACCTCCTGCAATGAAAGAAGCTTCGTAACATCTTTCACCACCACTTTCTTTAGCTGCTGTCTTTTTTGTGCTATGACCTGGCAACTTATAATCTCTTCCAAGTTCTCCTGGGTGCACTTCTGCTCCAACTTATTTGTTTGCTTACTCGACTTTTGTTTCTTCAATTTTTGTTGGTGGTTTTGATCGTCACCTACATTACGCCTCCGTTTGGCCCCGTCCTTGCCGTTTGGTGTTTCATGCTTGGGAATTGATGAAGTTGCCTTCTCAGGGGCAAGCTTGGGTTTATTAGAGACTACTCCAGACCTCATTGTATCCATAATGATTTTGCCAAGAGCAAATCTGGTCTCTGGTATGTCCCCTTTACCAAGTAAATTGTAGTCTATGCTGTAATAGTGCCTTTCCTCCCTCAAAGACTCAGGATCATTCATTAACACTTTAAAAATTGCATATACCTCTTTGGCTGCGTTCTTTGATATCAAGACCTAGTCAGCCACAATTAAAGAAAAACTTTAAGAATGATACGAACCTGAACCATCCAATGAAACTAATTGCGCAAGGTTACAAACTTCCAACAGCAACAATAGCATCGCCCCCAATGTCTCAAGGGCTCTGCAAATTGCAGGGTAAGGGAGGAGTCGGATGTACACAGTCTTATCCTTGAGTTAACAAGTCAGAGAGATTGTTTTTTTTTTGGCAGCGAATAAGTTGAGACTTCCAGCGAATAACAAGTACTTCGCAATTAAAAAAAATTAAAAAATGAAACACCACAATTTGGTGAGTCATTTGTTCTACAGTTCTACTCCACTATTACTAAATCTTCGGCTCCGCTGGAAATGGAATAGATTAAGAGCTATAAGAAGATAAAACAAAACACAATTCAGCTGGAAAGTATCAGCTACCTAGTTGTCGGGAACACATACTGCTCCAAAAACAAAAGCTGTTGAACCATGACCTTGTGCAACATACGAAACTACAGTTCTTCCATTAAAAAAGCCGACACTGGGGCAATTAATTTTAGAAACATGAGTGAAGACATCAGATAATGTTGTTCCAAAATTGATCCAGGAAGATAAAATATCATTACAAGTTAGAAATATTTGGCAATTTGACTGAAGAAAGAGAAATATGGAATACTTTTAGAATCGTTAAAATCACACCAAGTGCTAAATAGATAAATCTCTTCTTTTACTTTCATCATAGAAGCATCCCTAATCTCTTCCAGAATAAATGTTGGATCCGTAAGACCCTGGGTATACTAGTCTTTTATGTTGTATTGAACCCTAAAAGTGAAAAAACTCAATTTAAAAACTCCACCTTTATATTCAAAAGGCATGAGGCACATCGAGGCGAGGAGGACCCGAGGTGAGAAAGCACAATGTAAGAGGCAAATATTCATGCCTTATAGACCCGGGGTGCACATATTTTGCAGACAAATTTATATTTTCCATAGCGTGTTATGCAATATTTCCCTTTATTGATTTTTTAAGAGAATTGACATGTAACGGAGCACACGTTTGGGATAATGTGCCAAAGAAAAGTCATAATGAAAGAACTAGAATAAAGATATATTTAAATTGCATGGCAATGCACCTCATTGACTGCACCTTGTCTATAAGGCGCACCGAGGCGTTTTGGATATTGCCTCAATGAGCCTTGGGCATGCTTTTCTAAACTAAGATTCCGCCTATGAGTGTCGTTATGACATTCGCAAATAGAGGAGATTGGTTGACGGCCGAGCTATATAAGAAAATTGTTCATGTGTATGAGTTAATTTTAAATTGTCTTGTAACCCTAAGTCCCGTCATAAGAGAACTCAAGAAGTCCCCATCATATAGTTGTGGCTGAACTTCAGTTCATACAAACTGAGAGTTAAGTGTAGAAATGCCATGACAAAGGGAGGCTTTACGTGTGCACATTTGTCTAACAGAGTATGTCTCTAAGAGGAAAGAGAGCAAAAAAAGTCTTACCAACTGAGATGAAAACAATGGGTAGCGGCTCATGGCTATACAAAGACTTTCTGAATCCGTCAACATATCTATAGAGTCTACGACCATTGATGCTAAATTAGCAACTTGCCGTGACAGTTCTTCATCTGTTACATCGACCAAGGACTTGAGAATCTCTGGAGTAAAATGAACATTCCCGGCAGACAGTTCTCGGGCAGCCTCTACACCTTCTCTCCAGTTGCCATGGTACAGAAGAGAAGAGAACATCCAAACTACAATAGCATCCTGAGGATTATTGACCAATGCCAGGTGGAAAGCCAGCAAGCTGACCCTGGGATACAAAAAACAGTAGTAATTAAATTATTTCCTATATCGTGTAGATCGTGTTGTCTTCAGCAAAAAAAATTTATTTCTTTTCTTCCTGGGTTGATGCACACTGTCTACTCTCTCCCCATTCCCATATGTAGCCAAAGACCCATCATTGACCCCAGCAGCAACCAGGGAATGCCTGGAAGGGCTGGTACCTCAGAGAAAATCTTCACATAAGCAACATATACGTGCACCCCTTGGAAATAATTAAACTCTGTCTTGTGTACCGCAGTGACAATTCTTATCCAACAATTCTGATATCTAGGATATGTCCGCTAGCCTCTTCGGCATATCACCATGGAGTTAAGCCATCAACCAGAAGACACAAGGCAAAGAAAAAACTAAATAAATGTAGGATCTAAACTCACCACAGGACAGAATTACAAGGTTGATCGCATGAAGTCATGTTATCCAAATTCAAGAAAAGTTTCTGCATGAAGGAAATATGGATATAAGAAAAGAAAAAAAGGATGAGCTAAGCAAAATCATCATCATATCCGCAGTAGGAGTTGTGTTGAGTTCCAACACATGCAGACTTCACCCACGCGCGCACTCTCGTGAACGTGCGTGCACATTTTCATGGAGGATACAAAGTTGACCTTTCTCAGCAAATATCAGATACAAGCTACACTTATGATGTTTTTTTTGAAATAAGTGGCGTTGTTGCTGAGTGAGAGACAAACAATGCAAAAACGGATCATCCCCACAAATAAATAATCTTACTTACAAGGCTACAAGCCTACAAGTGGTTTATAAGTATCCATGTCTAAGTGAGACAACCCAAACAAGAAAGGACAAAACAAACCCAGTTGGCCAACATTGTTGCCAATATCCCGCGTTACTTTATTTATTTTATAGATTTTACTAAATGGCAATTAAAAAAAGTTACAACCGGGATAATAATATTGGGGCAAAGAGGGAGCCCGGTATCAATTGAAATCCCAAAAAAAAAGAACATAACTCAAGGACTTTTTAAAACGCTATCTTAAGATCGACCACGCTCCATATCAGAACTTACCATCAGCATTGTATGACTTTCTGTACCGGAGCACTCAGCAAGGTATGCAGCCTGGAGAATAATTTTAGTACCACACTGTTATCTAGTGACTTATAAAGCATTGCAAACATAAAGCTCAACAGCAACAGAAGCTACTCACCTGTAACGGAAGCAAAAGCTCTAGAATGTTGAATCTTTTGAGGAGGACGAGGGAAGGCTCAGCAGCCCCATATGATAACATATAATTCAACTCCATCATTAGCCTAGCCTATAAGGTTAAAGAGTACGGAATCAGCTACACGACGTGATTCTGTAACAAATTACAAAGTTCCACACTCCCACACTGAGTGCAAGGTTTGCAGGCTGTGATCTGTGACTACTGATGTAATTGAATTGCTTAATAGAAAAGACCTCATCAAAAGCAGTTACAGACTTACAGTAACCAAACACTATGTAACATAAATTTAAATCAGTGACAATACAAAAAAATGGTTGTGATGAAAGGAATAATGTCAGCGGTATATCAATCTTGCACAATGTACACAAGGTACTACATTACCCACTGTCCAGATATGAACAGAGATAATATAAGAGCCTAAGCAGTGCTGTTGACTAAATTATTTATTATGTATTTCAAAAGTAATTCTTAATAGCAAAGAAGAAGCAAACAGATCGAAAAAAGGCTCTATTTGAACTTTGAGAATATGATGCTAATGTGTTACGGAGTATATGATAGTACAAGGGTATGTTTGTTTAGTATACTGCCTCTTTTTTGTACATGGGTAGCACGACCACATATCTTTAATAGTCATGTACTTAGTAAAACAATCATTGCTCCGATGACAATACCTTATCCAGAGTCATAACAGAAGCATACAGACTGCGTATAGCTTTCTCAGTATCTATTGTGAATGAGAATCCAAGACGAGCAGCTATTCTTATTCCCCGCAATATTCTCGCTACACAAACAAAATCACATAATTTTAAAAAAGACTTACAGTTAAACCATAAAGTTTACTCTTCATCGACATTAGAACTCTAAGAGTGAAATTGTACACTGTGTAGTACTTACCACAATCCTCTTCAAATGACAAATGAGCAGGGACCAGGGTTCGTAACTGAGACAATTAAAACAATAAACATCTAGACAATCAGACGCCAAACTTAAAAAGAAACGCCTAATTAGATACATAATAGTAAAGCACCTTCATGGCTCTCAAATCTTTCATCCCATTGGAATAATCGTATATTCTTTGAGCAAAAGGATCATAGAACAGACTGCACACGATCAAGATTATGAGAAACATGATGCTGTCAGTCACCTAATCTATAAACTCAAGTACGCCAACAAAGATAACACAAGTAAATATATGAAGAAAATAATTTAGCAGGGTAAAAAAAGGGAAAAATTACACTCTGGGGACACGAGGTTTTGTCTTAACCCACTTAGGTGTTCTATGGCTTAACTAATTTCTTTTTGGCGATCTATAATTTAAGCTATTTTTCCCCCTTGGTGGCTTGTATTTTGAGTTTTTTTTACTAACTTTGGTGGCCTAATGTATAACATAATCAAATTCCATCTTAAGTTAATGATGTTTTTTAATATAGTAAAGTGCAAAAAAAAAAACAATTCAAGTAGATGTTAAGGTGAAGTTCACAGAGTTTTGCAAAACAATACTTTATACAGTAATACCTCAATGCCTCAAGGGCTCCCGCAAATTGCAGGGTAGGGGGTCAGATATACGCAACTTCACGCTTGTGTTAGCCACATATAGACGTTTACGACTCCTACTTAACAATAAAAAGAAGTGCAAACAATTTAGGGAGCCATTTTGCTTTACTCCTTCATAATCCATAACCAAAAAATAATGAGTCTTTGGCTCCACTGTAAATGGAGTAGTTTAGCAAAATAAATACTTTATTTGTTGGAGGGAATATATTTTGATTTTATCAATTTATTTCACCAAAGTAGAAATTAATTGCAACTTCAGTGCGAGAAATTAGTGAACCTTAGCTTAACAAAGTGAAATTAGCCCAAAGCTAGGGATCCAAAATGGAAATTTTCCATACAAAAATGCAGTAAAAATACAGACATGCCTGTTGATGGTAAAATCTCGTTTCAAGGAATTCTTCCAACGCATATAATCTTTACCCTCATAGCCTTGCTTTATGTCAATAGGATGATGGTCTTCTTTCACAGTGGCATGCGTGGCGACTGTTTCAAAACTAGATACCTAAAGACGCAACCCATATGTACATAAGGTCAGATTTTAAAATACAAATCTAAAACAATGCAGGATCATAGGATCTGATATTTCAATCAGAAATTTCCAAGAACCAGCAACACATGTAGGAGACACAAGGACTTGGAAAGACAATTATGTACTACATCACTTTGAATATTCCCTTTTAGGACATACACTTATCTAACACGATGCTAAGGTGATGGGTATAAAATCTGCAAGCAAATCTTCCCAGTCCGACATTTCCCGTACTAGTGAATGGAAAGCATAACCAAAGTAAAATAAAAGACAAATGTATGAAACATTTAGTAAGATGCTTAACGATTTCAACCTTTCTCTGGCAAAATTTCAAAATGTGTCATGGAGAGCTCGACAAGTGGATGACTGGATGTGTATCAGTGTATCTGTATATGACACCAGTATCCGTGCCTAAGCATCAAAGCTTATACTCCCTCCTATTCATAATAACCTTCCCTCTTTCCTTTTTCATCTATTCACAATACCTTCCCCTTTCCGTATTTAGTAAACTTTTATACTTATTTTAATCACCTCACTCCACAACAATACCCCACAATACCCATACTTTATCTTATTTTAATCACCTCACCCCCCACAATACATTCCCTCTCTCCAATCACCTCACCCCACCATAATATTTTACCTTAATTAATTAACAACCCTTAATTTTTGTTCCATTCTTGAATGGGGAACGTTATACTGAATAGGAGGGAGTATATGACAATGATTTTTACATTAATAATTATAATTATGTTCTGAAACTTTGAATATAAGCAATGGTACGAAATAATGAACTACGAAGGAAATAGCCAGTGCAGAAGTCAAAAACCCAAGTAAAACATTGACCATAGTGATAATAAAAGACAAACTGCAGTTTCCATCAACTTCAAGTAGTGACAACTGATGACGATACTCTCAAATAGTTAAAAAAATCACAGATTTGTACTTTTTCACGAAATACAAACAACCGGAAACACTAGCCCCTCCATGTGTCGACTATTCTCCTACAGGAGTAAGCAGCTAGGGGGATTGTATTAGTCCCCCTTTTTCCCCCAGTGGCTTTCATGGTCTAAAATGTAAGCACCTGATGATGTTAACCTTCTCCCTGTGTTGACAGATATCCTGTGTCGGAACAGGTTGCCATGGCAGATCACTATCCCGATGCACAAGGATCATAAGCCCATACAACAAAAAGATACCTATGATAAAGACAAACATACAAAACTCCAGAAGGGCAGAAAAAGAGATCAAACCTCGATGGCAGAACCTCTAACATGAACTAAACAAATTGGAAACCTTCGCCCAACAATATAAGCACGATTAAACTTTTTCTTGATCTGAAAAACAAATAATTGAGCATTAGTAACACTCATTTTTTTATGCAGGGATCATTACTAAAGAATCAAGGCATAAAATCACGTAACCTCCTTAAGATTTGCAGATGTGATCACATCAAAATCTTTTGGAACTTTGTTCAGCAGCAAATCTCTAACACATCCACCAACCAAGTAAGCATCATAACCTGCAGAGTACATTCTCCATCTCATTGCTAACAACATCATCAAAGTCTTAGCCTAAAATGAAATGAGGTTGGCTGACATGAACTATCCTTTGAGACACGTCACTTACCGGATGCGCAGTGAGAGAAAAAGAAAGGGGAGAGGAACATAATAAAAAGTCATTCAAAACTTATAGGAATAGAACTCGTAAACCAAGACACTATGCTTAAAACATACATGATGATATTCTTTGCTTTGGATGTTAGTAAACACACCTGACATGCCTCATCAATCATACAACCTCCATCTTATTTGTGTTATCCCCTTCAAATTTTGATGTTCAATTTTGACCATTAATCTCTCTAAGTAGATGTAAACTTGTAAAGGTATAATGTAAACTTTGTCACGCTTGATTTATCAAAACAACTGTTTTTGTTCTACGACTCCTATCCATTAAAAAGTTGACCACCAAAGTAAAAAGATGACAAGTTAATATCAAGCAGAATCGAGTAATTATACCAACTCAATTAGACTTGTACAATACACTACAATCTTCTCTATAAAAAACAACCTAATAAACAGATGAAAAGGCAATTGTGAATCTCCAAAGATAGCGAAAAAGGTAAATGGGTAATCACATAACTTAACAATCTCAACAGCCAACCGCTAAATGAATTAGACTCTTAGACTATGTTTATATCTATGAAAGGCTAATAAGATGACATATGGAGAGGTGCGCAAAAACTCTTTAGTCTCGCTATCTCAACAATTTAGCTACAGATTCCCTTCATCATTCTATTTTCTTCCTACTCTATCTTTCAATTTCTAGTAAGTTTTTAGTTATCGTTACCAAATATTCCTCATACTACCTATACAACTACAAAAGATAGCATTGCCAAACCAATTTTAAACATTTCTAACTCAATCTATTGATCTCACTCCACCCGTCAACCTTCCTCCCTCTCCTCCGAATCACTTGATCACCACATAAACTTCTACAACGACAAAGCTAACTTCCTTCTCTAACAAGATCCTCAATCATTTTCTCCAACTAGATCGACGGCCATCTCCTCCATCCGACTAATCTCCGTTGACAACCCTTTATGGGCTTTCTACTTTGAAAAGGCGCGCTTCGAGCATTCTTGAGGTCAAGGCAAAAACACTAGCAATAACGCAGCAAATGAGTCCCATTATTACGCAATTTCCTTTTTTTTCCTTTATTTCTAAAATTATGTCCTCTTTTCCACAACATCCCTAACCTTATTCTCAGAACAAAACTAGCAAAAACGCAGCAAATGAGTCTCACTATTACGAAAGTTCCATTTTTTGTCCTTTATTTCTATTATTCTGTCCTCCTCTTTTCCATATCATCCCTAACCTAGTACTCAAAAGTCAAATCTGTCTTTTTAAATGGTTATGTTTCATAGTCCATAATTTATAAAGCCGTCAATGTAAGCATTTTTTACTTATCAATAAGAGCATCTATTCAGAACTTCAACATTTCAAACCTCGAAGTAAGATATAGGGACTATTCTTTGAGTCTATGAGTTTCTTAGATGATTTGAAGAGGCGAAGGATATAAGATAGAGCATAATTGATCCTTGAGAATTTTCAACGAGACCCCCAAACATATATTTCTGAGTCTGCCATTAAACCCATGTGACATTATCAGCCACAAAAAGCATTAATTCAGATGCACTAAACTAAATGACACTATTTTCATCTTGGGTCATTCGGAAACAGTTTATTTGTATTGCTAACACAAGGGTAAGAGTGCGCACATCCAACCCCGCACCCCGCACCCCCCCCCCCTACCCCGCAATTTGCGGATGCCATTGAGGCATTGGGGTAATGTTTATCACAAAATACACATAACAGCACATAGTAGTGGGGAAAAGCCTATATGAATTTTTATTTCAAAATTAACTGATAATGGAGAAAATTTTGTCCCTCCCATAACTCTATAACATATAAGAGGGGAACTTGACGAGTCTCTCCAAAACCAACCGGGAATGTAGCAAGTAACACAATTTTCACAAAATAATCAATTCTCTAGTTCAAATAGATGTGATTTTACTTATATCACATGTAAATGAAACACAGTTGGTCACAAACTACTCACAACGTGCAAGAGGCTATCCTTGGCGAGTCTGTATCATGTACTGTGTAAACGTTTAAACTCAATAAAGAAAAGCCAAGAGCAAGAGCGACCTTCACTCTGTAGAATCTTGAGTATTATCCTCGGCGAGTCTGGAATCATCGATAATGTGATTCCCACGGACCTGGAATGCACTTTTTTCCAGTTTGATCTGTCAACAAAACCTGTATCACGATTCAGTCAACAAGAATTCATTTCACACTTACTTTCTAAATTACCAATAATTTGCATCATTCAAAATCTATGTAGTACTCCCAATAATAGACATAACTATTGTCGGACCCTATAATTGCATGGACGCTTTAATTTAGAAGTAGATAACCAGGAGCAGGTGCGAAACTAGGAATTAGCCTGGGCAATTGCCCCCAAAGGCCCGAACATTGAAAATTCTGAAACTGGTTCCCGTCTTCTAACTACAAATCCTCGAATATTGAAAATCCTAAAACTAATTCGCGCCATAATATATGTAACTATTGACGGACCTTTAATTGCACCTACAATTTAATTTAGGAATAGATAACCAGGAACAGTTGCGGAAATAGGGTTTAGCAGGGGCATTTGCCCCCAAAAGCACGACCATTGAAAATTTTGAAACTGGTTCCCGTCCCCTAACTACAAATCCTCGAATATTGAAAATTCTGAAACTAGTTCGCACCACCTAGTTTCCAAAGTACCTCCTAATTGACACTTAGTTTCCAAAGTACCAATAATTTGCATCATTCAAAATCTATGTAGTACTCCCCATAATAAAGATAACTATTGACGGATCCTATAATTGCAGCGACGCTTTAATTTAGAAATAGATAACCATGAGCAGTTGCGGAACTACGGTTTAGCAGGGGCAATTGCCCCCAAATGCCCGAACATTGAAAACTTTGAAACTATTTTCCGTCCCCTAACTACAAATCCGCGAACATGGCAAATCTGAAACTAGTTCGCGTCATAATATACGCAACTATTGACAGACCTTTAATTGCATCGACACTTCACTTTAGAAAAAGATAACAAGGAGCAGTTGCGGACCTAGGAATTAGCAGGGGCAATTGCCCCGAAAGGCCCGAACATTGAAAATTCCAAAACCGGTTCCCGTCTCTTAACTACAAATCCTCGTATATTGAAAATTCTGAAACTAATTCGCACCTCCTAACTAAAATTCCTTAAAAAATACATTAAAAATTTGAAACTATTTTGCTCTCTAACTACAAATCCTAGTTCCGCCACCAAATCCGAAGGCAAAAGAACGATAACAATTAACCTGAAGCTGCAGCCATTGGTTTGCAATGTAGGTCGGAAGGTGGTTTGGAAGATGAATGAGTAAATCTCTTCTATAAGAAGGAAACATAAGAGTAAATCAGAGTTACAGTTACACTAAGATAGACAAGGACACCAAGTGTTCGACGAAATGCCGCAATGAAAGAAAAGGGAGATACCTGTAGTTGAAATTGAAGAAGAGACTTGAGACAACATAAGGTGCTCTTTAATTTGCGAGACGCCGCCATTAAAAGTATGAGAGCTTTATTGGTGTGGCCATTTACGAAGCGCGCTTCTGAGGGTTGTCACACTTTCGTCAACCGCTACGCACTTTAAATGAGATCGTACGACGGGTACAAATTAGCACTCTTTATTTTAGTATGGAGTATATGATTACGAGGGCTAATCTTAAAACACAAATTCTCTTTTAAGACGGGTATTGTACGTCTTAAGCTTAACATGGTTAAATACTTCGTTCATCCCGGTTAATTGTTATTCTTTTATTTTATTATAAAGACGAAGGAAATAGTGGTGGATCATGTGTGGTTCCACTTAGTAGATGAGAAATGCACAATGGTTCAATTAGGTGATCAAATTACACCTAGAAAACCTTTTAAATATATAAAGAACAACAATTGACTAAGACACCCTAAAATAGAATAGGACGACAATTGACCGGAACAGATGGAGTACATACCAACTACCAAGTACCACTTATTGCCTAGAAAATAACAAAAAATTTCTCTTTATAACCACAAAGTGTTTTATTTAACATATCTTAAAGCTTAAGCAGATAGTAACCGTCTTAAGCAAGATTTACTGAATCTTAAATCCGTTATATAAATGGGGGTAATATTAGGTTAGTAATGTGTATCTTGTGTTATTGCACGCTATTTTAAATTAAGCATAAGAAAGTTGACATTGACACTATCTATTTTATACGGAGTATTTAATACTCCGTAATATTGAGTTCTCCGCAGCGAGCTTACAGAATTAGTTGCATGAGACCGGCTGACAGGCAAGTGAGCGAGGTTTCATCCTAAAATTAATTGGTGATTGGAGTGGTAAGTAGTAACCACTAACCAACATACTTATAGGCTAGTCCCTTCACTATTTTTCTATCGATATCCCATTACTCAACTATCCTACATTTTTTTTAGAAAACTTTCAAATCTTATATTATGAAAATAAAGTTTGAATCAATTTTTTCTTTTTAGATTTTTTGATATTTTCTATAAAATAAAAAGGTTTTCTCTTTAGAGTTTAATCAAGACGATTTTTCTTACTTCTACAAATTCTCCCTCTAGTTCGGTTTGATAATGTAATATTTACATGATATTATCATGTGGATGATAAATGACTATCAGTTGAGATTATGGATGGCAA
The DNA here is from genome assembly GCA_022085475.1 of Heliosperma pusillum. Classification (NCBI taxonomy): domain Eukaryota; kingdom Viridiplantae; phylum Streptophyta; class Magnoliopsida; order Caryophyllales; family Caryophyllaceae; genus Heliosperma; species Heliosperma pusillum. The sequence goes on along the minus strand of JAIUZE010000943.1, from coordinate 663 downwards.
TGGATAGGATCTGGTTAAGGTCCTATAAGATCCAGATCCATATCCATATTGTATATGCTGGATCCATATCCGCCTCATATCCGCAGGGTCCAAAATTTTCAGATCCATATCCAGATCCGTGGATCAGGGTAGGATCTGGGTCCTAAATGGATCTGATCGTTTTCAAAATATTTTATTAAATTATTCATCTTTTAAATGTAATTTTTCTATTAAAATTACATAAAATGTATTAGAATGTTTAATAAGATTATAAGTATACATTATATCGACATTTAACATAATAAAGTAACTAATTACCGAGTAAGTTATTATTTGGATGAGGAAAAAGTTAATTTACAAATATTTAAATTGTATTATAAATTAAGAATGACCTGTGAAATAAGTAAAATGACATATGAGAGTTGACTAAATTAGAAAATATCAGCATTATAAACTTTAATTATCCTTATATAATTAAAATAAATTAAAAACACAAAAGATATGGATCCGTGGGTAGGGTCTGGATCTTAACTACAAGATCCATATCCAGATCCGCGTAAATTTTTTACGATCCATATCTGACCCATATCCACTGGATCCATAAAAATGAGATCCATATCCGCTCCACCAGGGTCCGGATCCGCGGATCTGGATAGGGTCCTGGATCCATTGTCATCTCTAGTT
>JAIUZE010000941.1:0-16726 GCA_022085475.1 Heliosperma pusillum | reverse complement strand
TTTTGCTTGTTTTTTCTTTGAGCCAATCAAATCTTCTATATACTACTCGTAGAACTTTACTGCAATTAGTTTTTTTCAGCATAAATAATTTGTCTCACATTTTTTATGTAAAAATGTGACAATTTTATTTTTTATCAAAAATTCAATTTGTTTGCGGTTTCTTCGAGTGCATATACATGTACGGATCATGTATATAATTATTCGGGCCAAGAGTCGGTTCCGATAAATAACTATTCGGGCCAGCTTAAATATACATGTTTGGATCAATTCGGGTCCTCCATTCGGGTGCGGGGTGATTTATTCGGGTCAGGCCAATTTTGCTAGGTCAACCCACGATGACCTTACTCATCGTCTCGTCGATGACTCGTCTGACCCAATTAATTGAAAAATATAATTATTTCATTGGTCGGTTTACAATCATTAAAATTAAACACAACTAATTCAAATAATGTAAATATTCTAACTATTCATTATCTTTTAAAATACGGAGTATCTATTAATATTAACGGATTTTATAATAATTTAAATATGAAAATATACTCATGATATTCTCATGAGATATTGAAATGTGAAATAATTGTTACAATTTTAATGAGATAACTAGTTTAATTTCCCGTGAAAATCACGGGACTTTTCTAGTTTTTTTATTAATAGATACTAAAAAAATTTACTACTTTTTTTTAGTGGTTTGATATTCACAACATTATGTATTATTTTTTTTAGTTGTACATCCTCTATTATTTGCATTTGACTTTAATTTGTAGCCGAATAATATCGTTTTTGTTCGATGTCTAAATGATATTTTTGTCTTAGTCTACAAGTTTAAATGATTAATAAAGTATAGTAAATAGTATTAACCATAGTTATATACTTATATTTTGATTGTTTGAAGATAAGAATCAAAAATATTTTTCACTCATTTTCTCTTAACCATTGTAAAAATAAGAACAATTTGAATGAGATGGTAATAGATAAAAACATTGATATTCATGCAACATTCTCACTTTACAAAAATCACAATTATAAGATATTTCACTATTTGGTAGTCAAAATACAAGCAAAATATAATTTTAACTTTTTTTAACCGACTCATGAAAAATATGTGAAGAACTTTACTTTCATTAAACTTGCATTTGTTATGTTGTTAATTTCAATCCTAACAAATTCACTACACATTAACAACTAATGAATACATTAAAAACTTCTCAAAACATTGTATCAATATCAAAAATATATGAAACAAAAAAGTTAAGGTTAATAATAATTTGATCACTTCATCAACATTCACCAATGTAAAGAACAAACAATACGATACAAAAACTGTTATATTCTTCTTTTTTCTACTTTCCCTCTTATATCTTCATTTTCCTTATATCATTGGACTATAACCCGCTATAAAAGGAAAGATGGGAAAAGATTTAAAAATCAATCAAATGAAAATAAATGGTAAGAAAACATAGTTCTCCGTCATTTTTTTGGTAGGAATATGTTAGATTTCTTATCAATTGATCTTATTTTATAGGTAAATTTGGTGAATAGGTTTTATTACGGTAAGATATGAAAAGTTTGGTATGAAAGATGGATAATTTATGATTATGAAGTATAATAATGTTTGGGAGATGGAGGCTTACAATTTAATTAGTATATTGATTAATACTTTGCCTTTTTATATTCTGTTTTTAATATTTTTGTTAAATTTGATTTAAAGAGGGAGAATTTAATTGTGACTATGAAGTTGAGTAATGTTTTAGGAGATGAAGGTTTACAACTTTATTAGTATACTAGTTTTAATCCCGTGCAAAAAAAATTCACGGGATACTTTTAAATCCGAAATAATCCACCTTCATATTTTTTCTTTCTTCTAAGTATTCTGTTTTTCAATAAGTAATTTTTTTTCTAATGATCTGACCCTTTTAGTTTTCGTGACAATATTTTATTTTTTACCTATTATTATTTATTGTATAAATTTTCTTTTGGACAAATGTGCACAACTTCCAGAATTTTAAAATTGTTTTTAAAAATTGTATGGGTTATCACAATTTTTTTTTATTATTTGTACTTTTTAGATGTTCATTTAATTTTTGTATGTTGATGTTGTAATGTAGGATTTCATATTAGATTCATTAAAGCAAAATTATTGAAATGTAATTATACTAAGAAAAGTTGGTGAAAGAATGAAAGAGAAAGCAACGACTATTTAACAGAATTATGAAAAGAGAGTAATTAATTATGAAGTAAGAATGTGGGGGGTCCCACCTAGTTCAAATTTGTTTAATAGTTGAAAATGAGTGACCAATGGGAAGAGAGGAAATGTTTCCTCTTTAGTATATAGTAGATCTAGGTAGCACGGACACTTCTCCTAACCAGTCGTCCCGTGTCGGACACCGTGTCGGACACACGGACACACGAACACCTATAAAAAAGGAATGTGAGAATGAAAGACTAAAAGAGGTTGATTAGAAGATGAGTTTGGGTGAGAAAATTGATTAGAGATAAGTTTGGGTGGGAAATGAGAATAAATTATAGTTAAAGTCAAGTTTTACACTCAATTATTTACATTTAATAACAAATACTAATACAAAAATAAAATTGTTTGTTATTTAAACCTATAAAATATATATTTTATTTAATTTAAATGCCGTGTCCCGTGTTCTAAATTTCACGAGATGCCGTATCACGTGTCCGTGTCGTGTCCGTGTCCGTGTCCGTTTTGGTGCTACCTACTAGTAGATTGACTACTACTTTGCCTTTGTATTATTAATTTTTTTTAATTTTTTTTTTAACTTTAACATGGAATTGTACCTCACAATGTGCCATCTTATTAGCTACTCAATGTAGACTTTTTTTTATGTAATTGTATATATATATTACAAAGAGTTGGTAAAGAAGATGTAATAATGGGCATCAATTAAGATATTTAATTTGAAGTTTAGTTTTTCTTTAAGGTATACAAAAAGGCAAGAGAAAATGAAAGTATAACAATTATGTAGGTTTCTTATTATTTTTTGTAAATTATAAGAGTGATATGTGGCAAGAAGTTGAGACGTGACACGTGTCACTTCAATGGAGGCTCAACAAGCCTTTTTATATTATTGTAAGATTATGAGAATTTTTTACACTTGGATTATTAATGTGTGTCCTTGGGATGTTCCTAATGAAATAGTTTACCTTATTTTAATTTCCAAAACTTGCATATGTGAAATAATTTTTTTTATTTTTTTAAAAAAAGTGAACCGTCTTACACCGTGAGATTGTCTCACACAAGAGTTATTGTACGAATATCACAAATTATAGAATAAGACGGTCTCACGCTTGAGATAGTCTTATTTTTGAAATAATCATCCATTTATTATTGTTGGTAAAAATGTTTTTTTTTTTTTATAAAAGTGAACTGTCTCACACAAGACTTATTGAAATAATATTATGTGTACGACTAGAGCTGGCCCGACCCAACGTGGATTCGAGAGTATTGCAACCAAAAAGCGACCCAACCCGATCCGTTGACGACCCGTAACCCGATATGACCTGAAGATCAGCGACCCGAACCCGACCCAGACCCGACAGTGACACGACCCGATGTTGACCTGATTAAATTGATAGTCCGACAATTATTAAGCTTAATATTGATAAAAATGAAAGTGATTTGTTGTTTAAATTGATAGTTTGACTTAAAAATGAAGTAACTAAACAATATAATAATTAAAAACTAGATTTAATAGTAAAATATTGAAATAATAAAATAACAGGGCCCGATAACGACTCTACCCAAACCCGGCCCGAAATAAGTCGACCTAAACCCGACTCGACCTGAAAGGACATGCTGATCCGATGCGTCCCAAACTCGGCATGACCCGACCCGACTTATCCGATCGAAACCCGATTCGATTGACCTAATTATCACCTCTAGGGGTGTTCACCGGTCCAGGACCGGATCAGATAAACCCGCGGACCGGATAACCACATATTCCAAGACCAGAGAACGGACCGGTTAAGAGGGGGGCCGGACTGGACCGGAACCCTTAAGGTCCGGTTTTTTCGGGTTTGGACCGGACCAGTCCTTCTTTTAAAGGGAAAATTGAATATTTTTTTTAAGTATGGACCGGACCGGACCGGACCGGAGACCGGTCACCATATTTTTTGGGACCCAGAGACCGGACCGGTATGTTCCCGTTTGGACCGGACCGGACCGGTCGGTCTGATTTACTGGTCCGGGCCACTTTTTGTTCACCCCTAGTCACCTCTATGTGGGACTTACAAAAGCTGAACTTTGTATGGAAAAGTGTGAGGCATAAATTTCATAAAATACAAGCAAACTTGGTGTGAGTTCATTTTTAAAATAATGCTGAAAAAATAAGTATTTGTCGTTTTGTGTCGGGTTTAAAACTATTTATCAAAATGGTATCCACGTAGGCTCGGGTTTTCAAAACCTGAAATACGGAACAAACACGCCATTCCCAATGACGTGTCTTTAAATTTTTTTTTTTTTTTTCTAAAAAATAAAAAAAAAAATTGTACTGTTCATAGACACGCCATTCCCAATGGCGTGTCTCTGTAAGAAAACCCGCCATTCCCAATGGCGTGTTTACTTTTAATCAATTTTTGTAAGTTTGCATTTTCCTACTCATTAGAAACACGCCATTGCCAATGGCGTTTTTCTTCCGTGTTTTTGGTTCGCGAAATCCGAGCCTACATGGACACCATTTTGATAAATAGTTTTAAACTCGACCCAAAACGTCAAATATTTATTTTTTAAGCATTATTTTAAAAATGCTTTCACTTCTTGTAGACAGGAAGGTAATTGATTTTCTCAAAAAAGATAAATGAACAGTAGGTCTTGCTTGCGACGGATCGGATCTTGCGACGGGTATTTTGTGAGAGAAAATGGGTAGAGGGGACAAGGTGGGCACCCCCATGTGCTTCTCCACTCACCCTTAATGGGTATTTTGTGAGAGAATATGGTATCCGTCTTAAGCTTGTGACGGATAGTGTCCGTCACAAATGAGAATTTGTGATAAATGAAAAGGAAACGGAAAGCTTAACGAAAGTTACCCCCAGGGCCCCAGCCCCCAGGTCCTCATAACTCCTCTAAAATAATTGAGGTCCTTATTGCTATATTTATTCATAGTTTAGATCCCTATGGTGCACTTAACTCAAACTTAAAGCTATAGCACGAAGGTCCAAAACATTTTTACTAGCTGAAGTTAACTAAATTAGCTGAATTTAACTGAGTTAAATTGAGTAGACTTGAATTAATTGAATAAAGTTAAAATAAGGGTTAATTTTGTTCTTAAGAAAAGAAAAAAAGAAAGGTTAATTTGTGAAGATACGGACTAAATTGAATTGTACTGAACTGTATAAAGCTGAACTGAATTGAATAAAGTTTAGACGAAATTAAGCCAGAAAGAAAATGACTTCAAAGGGTCGGTTTGACCAAGATATAGAAAGCTACTCCCTTTGTCCAGGTCATTTATTTACATTTAGGAAGACTAAGTATATACGATGGGAGTATTTATGTTTTTTTTTGGTATATTTTTGTAAGCGTCTCCTATGTGCAAGTAACGTGGGAAATTGATAATTGGTTTGATCCATAAATAATTCTCATATTTTTTAGATCATAGTGAATTATTGGTGATAATGCAATGGACCACTATTAATTGAAACGGAGCAGTTTTTTAAAGCAACACTTTATTGCCACGAGGCCCGCGATCTTAATTTCGGGCAATGATAAGTTGATAACGCCGCAACCGTTATTATTAATATTACATAAATACAAGCTAACAAGACGGATATTTTTACTATACACTCTCTCAAATTGAGTGGTAATAGTAAAACTCGGTAATGACGTTATCATTGCCTTAATTTAGGACGATGATAAAGTCACAATCATTTTTATTATTTAATGTCATTCAATTATAAGCTATTTATCTGAGTATCTTATTATTCACTCTTTCACGATTTAAGTAGAATTAGTAAACACGATAATGGATTTATCATTACCCATAATTTATGATTGCCATGAAGGATATGCAAGTGATAATTAAATAATGCATTTACAGAGGTCATGACATTAAAAGTGTTCGACATTATGATTTCCCGAGTTCCCGAGAAAGAATCATAAATATTAGAGATGTCGGAAGAACATTAAAATGGTAATTGTAGGAAACATGAAGTTATATTTTTATTTTATAGTAATATTTTTACTCTTGTTAATGTATAATTAGTTTAGATTTCGTGTTAATGCACAATTTTTTTAGGTTGTGATGTATAGAAAATTTAATATTTAGTTTATAAAGGAAAAAAAATTACATTCACTCCTTATGAGAATTTCCACATTGACAGTTAATAGGTAAAACAACCACTGGGAAACCTCCTTTCGGTCAGTTCAATGATCATATCTCCATATGGTCACCTATACATACAACGTAATGAATGAGATCCATTATATTCATCCAATGAATAAAGTTGTACATATATTAGTCCTTCTAGATCATCAAAGCCCCTTTTTGATAACCCTTGGACCAAGAACTTCTTTTGATCAAACCCTCTAATGTTTGACTCTCATTATTATAATGTCAAGCATACAGTTAAATCAAGGACTTATCACATATGGTTCTCAAACACAATATGATAAAAACAATGCCATTTTATTAATATCAATTAATAATAAATAAAACAATATGAAATGTGTTTAAAATATGTTGCATAACGATTGGGTCTAGAGCATAATTTCAAAAATCATCTCCCACTTGACCTAGAGCCAATCACTCATGAACTTTAATCCAATACTCCACTTATGCTTATCAAAATCTTTTGATCCAAGCGCCTTTGTGAAGGGATCTGCGGATTTTCGTTTCCTTCTACCTTTTGTACTTGAACATCTCCACGTTCAATAATTTCTCTAATCAGATGAAACTTTCGCAGAACATGCTTAGATCGTTGGTGTGACCTTGGCTCTTTGGCCTGTGCAATAGCCCCAGTATTGTCACACATTAAAGGAACAGCTTCCTTCACTAAAGGAACTACACCAAGTTCAGTTAAGAACTTTTTAATCCAAACGGCTTCCTTAGCAGCATCACATGCAGCTATATACTCTGCTTCAGTTACTGAATCTGCAACTGTGGCTTGTTTGGAACTCTTCCAACTCACTGCTCCACCATTCAAAGTGAAAACAAAACCAGAGGTAGACTTGCTATCATCCTTGTCTGATGCAAAACTAGCAACAGTATAACCCAAACAATTAAGGTCATTGTCTCCATAAATGAGGAATTGATCCTTAGTCCTTCTCAAATACTTAAGGATGGATTTCACCACTTTCCAATGTTCCTCGCCTGGATTCCCTTGGTACCTACTCGCTACTCCTAGCGCGTAAGCAACATCAGGCCTTGTACATGTCATGGTATACATGAGAGCTCCCACTGCACTTGCATATGGGACTTTGCTCATGCGTTCCCTCTCTTCTAGAGTCTTAGGACAATCCTTTCTAGATAGAGAAATCCAGAGCCTATTGGTAAATAGCCCTTTTTGGAATTTTCCATGTGATACCTCTTTAAAATTGTATCAATGTACATAGACTGGGAGAGTCCAAGCAACTTCCTTGATCTATTTCTATAGATCTTTATTCCAAGAATATAAGTTGCTTCTCCCAAATCTTTCATAGAGAACTGTTTAGATAGCCAAGCATTTGTCTCTTGCATGGTTGGTACATCATTTCCCATTAGTAAAATGTCATCAACATATAATAGTAAGAAAATGATAATGCTCCCACTAACCTTCTTGTACACACATGGCTCCTCCTCACATCTCACAAAATTGAACTTTTCAATTGTCGTGTGAAAACGGTTATTCCAACTACGAGAAGCTTGCTTTAATCCATAAATAGATCGTTGAAGCTTACATACTTTATCATTAGAAGATGGCAACGTGAAACCTTCAGGTTGAGTCATATAGACATCTTCCTTTAACTCCCCATTGAGGAAAGCTGTTTTCACATCCATTTGCCATATCTCATAATCATAGTATGCAGCTATAGCAAGCAGAATCCGAATAGATTTGAGCATTGCCACAGGGGAGAACGTTTCTTCATAATCAATACCTTCCTTTTGATTATACCCCTTGGCAACAAGACGGGCTTTATAGGTCTCAACCTTACCGTCTGCTCCAATCTTTTTCTTAAACACCCATTTGCATCCAATGGGTTTTAAGTCTTTAGAGTTATCAACCAAAGTCCACACTTTGTTGATTTTCATAGACTCCATCTCGGATTCCATAGCCTTTAGCCATTTCTCATGGTCTGGACTTGCCATAGCCTCTTTGAAGCATCTAGGATCGCCATCAATGTGAGTTATATCATCAATATGATTAGCCTCATCATCTTGCACTAATAGATTTAATCTATTTGGTGCACGACTTTCCCTATTCGACCTTCTTAGAGGCTCATGTACTATTTGATTTTCCGGTTGCTCAGGTTCCACGGTTGATTCATTAATCAACTGATTTTCCTCAACATTTGAGGTTTGACCTGTTGATGGCAACTTTAAAACATCAAATAAAGGTTGCTCATTTGGCATCTCATGCTCCTGAGTTATTGTTGACTCATTGGTATCTTTGATCTCATCAAGATCTATTTCTACACCATGACTTCCTTCTTTAAGGAATTCCTTTTCTAAAAAGGTTGCATTTCTGGCCACAAACACTTTGTGTTCAGAGAGGTGATAGAAATAGTATCCCATAGTCTCCTTGGGATAACCAACAAATCTACATCTGTCAGATTTAGCTTCAAGCTTGTCTGACTGCAGTCGCTTAACATAAGCTGGACAACCCCAAATCCTCAAATGCTTAAGGTTAGGTTTACGTCCTTTCCATATCTCATATGGTGTTTTAGTGACTGTCTTAGTGGGAACTTTATTTAATATGTACGCAGCAGCTTCCAAAGCATATCCCCATAGGAAAATAGGAAGATCAGTGAATCCCATCATGGATCTCACCATATCTAATAAGGTTCGATTTCTCCTTTCTGAAACACCATTATGTTGTGGCGTTCCAGGAGAAGTCCACTGTGACAAGATCCCTTCTTGCCTTAAATAATCAATGAACTCATCACTGAGATACTCACCTCCACGGTCAGATCTCAGTGCCTTTATATTCTTACCAGTTTGTTTTTCAACTTCACTGCGAAATCTTTTGAACATTTCAAAGGATTCTGACTTATGTTTCATTAGATAAACAAATCCAAATCTTGACATATCATCAATGAAGGTTATAAAGTAAGAATATCCACCTTTAGCTTGAACTTTCATTGGACCACATACATCAGAATGTATGAGTCCTAAAAGCTCACTAGCCTTTTCTCCAGTTCCAGTAAAAGGAGATTTGGTCAACTTTCCTAGGAGACAAGATTCACAAGTGTCATATGATTCATAATCATATTGACCAAGGCACCCTTCACGATGCAACTTGTTTACTCTTTTCTCACCAATGTGACCAAGCCTACAATGCCAAAGGTAAGTTTGATTCCCTTGATTATTTCTCTTCCTCTTTTGGCCAGAAACAGTCATAATAGGACAAATCACTAGCTCAGGTAAAACATAAAGACCAAATTGCAAATAACCATTCACATATAAATCATCACCATGATAAATAGAGCATTGATTATTATAGAAAATTGTTCTGAATCCACACTTGTCCAAAGACGAGATGGAAACAATGTTCGAAACAAACTTAGGAACATAATAACAATTTTCTAAAGTTATGGTCTTGCCATAAGGCATTCTAAGAAAGACGGTTCCTACAGCTAGGGCAGCAACATTTGCTCCATTCCCAACTTGCAGGTTGACCTCTCCCTTCTTTAACCATCTATTGATCCTTAAACCTTGCAACATATTGCAAATGTTAAAGCTACTACCGGTATCTAATACCCATTTAGTAGTATCAATAGTTGTCAAAGAAATCATGAAAACATTTTTCACAATTGTTTTACCTTGTTGCTTGTCCTTCAGAGCTATCTTATACTCTGGACAATTTCTTTTCCAGTGTCCTTTCTTCTTGCAAAAGAAACATTTATCCCCTGACTGGCCAGTCATCACCCTCGTACTCATACAAGAGATACTAACCATATCCACAGATCCAGATTTAACTAAGGACTTAGATATCTCATATCCAGTAGCCTTACTCTGGAACTCGTACATCTTCTTAAGATGTGCAATGATATGTGAAAGAGTCATATTTTCATATTGCCTTTGAAGTTCAGGACTCATGGAGGCCAAAATAATGCACTTTGCAGCAGTACTCTCTTCAGAGTACTCTGCATATGCATCTAATGCACTTGCATTACTTTCTCCCTCTAGAGGTGCTACCATAGCGGGCTTATCGATCACATCGATTAGCTTTTCATGCATGAGAACAATTCTCAGGTTCTGGTACCAATCATCAAAATTGTTACCAGACAGTTTGTTAGCATCAAGAATGCTTCGCAGTGTAATATTAGCCATTATGAGAAATCTGATACAAAAAGAATAACAGAAAACAAGAACACAAAACATACATCATTAAGACATGGACTTTATCTAAATGATAAACAATAAACTTTAAAACATGAATGAGCCCCTTGGTAGTCAAGTCGTTTCTCACACATAATTAAAGTCCTGGTATATTACCAAAATATTTCATCATATGAAATTAAAACAGACTCTATACAACATAGTCCCCTGGTAGTCAGGTCGTTCCTATTAGTATAGTTGAGTTCATCCATCCTAGTGACAGAAAATTATTTAATCTCGTACCCTCTGGGTAGTCCAGACTATAAGTACAAAATTAAATAACTTTTCTTCACACTTGTATCATATACAGTAGACAATATTATTTATCTCTGAACTACAAGTCCCCTGGTAGTCAGGTCGTACCTTGTAAACAAAAATAAATTTTATTGACTACTTGAATGGAAAAGTCTCTTTAATAAAATATCATATATTTTATTAATTACAAAACTCAATAATTTTGACTGGTCAAGATTTTAAATTAAAACGATTTTAATAACAAAAATCGTCACATCTCATACGACCATCAATAACAATTATTGAAAAACCATGTCCATAATACTGAAATAATTTTAGTATCAGTCGGCTACTTTACCAACAACAATTATCAAAAGCCAACAATTTCAGTAATGCAAAATTCATCATAAGCGCACGATTTCAGCAATCAAATTGACAAAACAAATCATGAAACAATTTTTTCACCGTATTAGTGAGCATAATATCATGGCACATCACTATGTTACCAAAAGCAATTGACAAAACTAAACAAAATTTCCTTAATCCAGTCATTAATGATTTTGGCAAAAACAATGATTAAAAGTCAACATTCATATGTTTCTTGAGAAGTCGTATATTAATCATTAACCAAACAATGATAAGCAAAGTATGATCAACATATTACGTAAGATGCAGCGGCACAGTAAGCAATGATAAACAAATTTGATAACTATTATCAACAATTGAGTAAGATGCAGCGGCACAGTAAGCATATTACGTAATGATCAACATGTATAGACGCTTAATCTATTAAAATAATCAACTGAAAACGATTATCAATGAAACTAGCAGCATCGAAAAAATCAAATCATTGCTGCTGAAATATAACCCGAATTATACATGTAATTTAAATGCAAAATTGGCTCTGATACCAATTGAAGGATCGATATACGCAACGGAAATAATAATTATACGATCCTTTGATAGACCTATTGCATTCAAACTGATGTAAATAAAAGGGATTAATTACATACCTGGAATTGAGACGGATTAACAATTAACTCCGAAAGTACGAAGTGTCTAGTGTATCCACACCGGGTACGAATTACACTCTCAACCTTTGAGACGACTCGGAAATATGAGAACCCTTGAGAAAAACCTTTTTCTCTCTCTTCTATATTTTGGATGGAAAACTAACTCAATGAATTGTATTGTTTCCAATTACCAACTAAGTATTTATAGGGAAGAATAAAATAAACTCCTTATTTTATTTCCTTATTTTAATACTTTTGGAACTCTTTCTCCTTTTATTATTATATCTTTTGTGTTAGCAATTAATACAATAATATGTCATCTAGATACTTTAATTATTATCATATAATAATATAAAGTCATCTTAAGTGTAAACATTAACCCGTAAGTGTGTGAGCATCTAGGTTCAACATTAAGCCAGCAGTAATTAACGTTACCGATCTGATTGGGTCTGGGGCATAATTCCAACAGGAATTTACAATTAATCAATTATTAATGTGTAGTATTAATTATAACTAGGCTGAAGTTTTTATATATCTCTAATGATATTGAGAAATAAGAAGTATAAGTAGTCCAAATATAAAAATAAAAATGTTATGTCCAGTATTGGAGAATAACCCTATGTTAAGGGTCCTTTTGTTTGAAAAAAGGATGGTACATCAGAGCCTCAGAGGTAGTTTGAGTTACTTTCTGGGCAAATAAAGATTTTTTTTAAGCTACCTACCTTTTTAGGAATGAAAGTTTTCTGATTATTGACATAAACTTTTAGAGTATAGACATAAACTTTTTGAGCATAGAAATAAAATTTCTGAGCATGAAAATATACTTTTTGAACTTTTTAATTTTTGACATCACAAAAATTACGAGTATTCTAATGGAATTTTTGTATAATTGTATCCGTTAAGAAAAAGGATTCCCTGTATAATTGTATATTTGTATCCACTAAGAAAAAATATTTCGAGTATAATAGTAAAGTTTTTTAGCGATATAGTTCTATCATCTTTGAAAAAGATTTCGGGTATCCTAGTAAAGTTTTTATAACTCCGTATCATAAAAAATATACTTAAGTTTATTTTTAATTGTATACTTGTATAGATACTTTCGCATTACAAAATTACGAAGATTCTAGTGAAGTTTTTATATTTAATCCTCTGAGTTGCAAATTATAATAGACTTTTTTAGCATCGTAATAAAGTTTTTAGTGGTGTAATTCTATCCGCTTAGATTCCGAATATATTAGCAATTAAACTTTCTGAGCATCACAATAAAGTTTTTGAGCAATATAATTCTATACGTTAAGAAAAAGGATTCCGAGCAAGGTAGTAGTGTTTTTTAGCTCTTTAAAGAATGTCATTTTTATCCTTGGAAGTAATGCATGTTATGCATCTGATGTATAATTCACTTACAGTACTTTATAGGTTATAGTAGTCATTTAAAGGTAAAAATAAATGGAGGATGTAAGTGAAGTTTAGTCCTATATAAAGGCAACTTATTGAAACAAGGAAAATCACCAAAGCAAAGACATTTCTCATAGAAAACAAGAAGGCTAAGATTTTGGAAGGGGGGATAACATACACAAGAATGGCATTGCCTACAATAGTATGCTTAAAATCATTGAACAATAAAAAATACTTGCGTTATCGTGATGAAGAAGTTCAAACACATGGACTTGTTCAGTTTTCTGGAGACAAGGTTATGGATCCGCTTGCCCAATTTGAAGTGGTTGCCGCCTCTATTGGTGGTGGCCTCGTCCATATCAAATCTCGCTACACTGACAAGTTCTTGGTTAGGTATTAATCTTATATTAACATTCATTATTACGAGTAGTACGTAATTCATAATTTCTAGAATAAGACGACGATTCCGTCTTAGAAAACCCCGGTCTTTGGACTTAGCGGTTCTTATAAGTTTTGCTCAATCCAGGTTCATTATATACAGTTCAGTTCAGATCAGTTCAGTTTAGCTTGGCTCAACATTATTTCAGTTCACGTTAATTAGGTCAAGTTAAGTATATTAAGTTCAGTTCAGATCAGTGTAGTTTAGTTTGGTTCTACATTCTTACCGTTATTATTTCAGTTTAGGCCATGTCTATAAGTTCAGTCTAGATCGGTTCAGACAATTTTTTTTTTCCAAAAAAGCAGTGCCTTAATGCTTTCAACAAAAGAGTGAATCTTACACAATTGGACCGGTCTTACAACATAAGATCGTCTCACACAATAATTACTGTAATTAATCTACAGGTGGTCGCCTAATCATTATTGGATTGCCGCGGACGCTGAGAAAGTAAACGAAGATCAAACCAACTGGGGATGCACATTGTTTGAGCCAAGCTTTATCATGGATGACGGTAGTAGTGATGAGCCAAAGAATTTAGCTAGGCTTATGCACGTTCAACTTGGTCACTACGCTAGCTTATCGCCACTTGATGCTCCTTTCGACTCCTGCCTATACGCAGGACGATCGAAAGAAGTTGATCGGCTCGCTTGTGACGTAGTCACGGTTATAGACTGGTTATCCATTAATAAACTCCCGAAGAATGTCGCCTTCAAAGGTGATAATGGTAAGTACCTTGGTCCATTGATTGATAAAGGAATCACATTTTTGCAGTTTGAATATAATGACCCGAAAGACCCGAAAGTGGCCCATGAAGCAATAACTTCTTCAGATGGTACAATTGTTATCAAGTCCAAGTATACCGGCAAGTTTTGGAGACTTAGTGAAGACCACGATTGGATCGTGGCCGATATTGATGAACCGCCGGGTAACAATGCAAGGGCCATGTTTAGGGCTAACGTGGTTGATATTGGAGTTGTGGCTTTGCTAAATATGTCCAAGACTTGGTATTGTAAGAGGTACAGTGCTGCGGGTGTTAGGAAAGATCTTTTAAGGGCTGCTACCCAGTCTGCTGATAAATGGGCATTGTTGGAGGTCAAGGATTTGGATAATAAGTGAACCTCATGTCATCATCGTCCCACCATCATCGTAATCTCGAATTACTTCTTTCAGTATTATCATTTTAGTTTTAGTACTTTATTACTAGGTGTAAAATAAGCTCTCGTATGGTGAACATCTCTGTACCATTGGAGTATAGGACTATATCCAGTGACGGAGTTTGAAATCAGTGGGAGCGAAGGGATAGTAGTATAAGGTAAGTTCGAAAATTTTCGAAATTTTCAATCGCCGGTGGGAGCGAGCGCCTCTACTAGTCCCCTGTCATTCTACGAGTGACTACATCATGTCAGTCGTATGTCTTTTAGTTTCTTAATGTGTGTCTGATAAACCTAGTGTGTTATTTTACCTTTTTTTATTTGATGAATAAAATGGTGGGTTATTGTCGAACACTTGAACTTTTTATTGAGAGTCAGTTTCCCCTTACATTTTTACTTATGTTTTCAAATTTTTGAAATGTCTGGATCATTTTCAAGTTGTGAACCGCTTGTTGCGGCTTAGAAGTACCGTGTTTGGATCATCTCCAAGTATTTACTTTCTCCTTTTGGTCGATAATTATCTATTATTTTTTACTCAAAAACCAAAGAAAGGAAGATAAGTAAATTTGGATTATGCAAAAACCAACCACAAATTCTCATTTGTGACGGCCACTATCCGTCACAAGTTTGTAACATGTCGGATTTCTCTCACAATAAAGCAAGTGGAAGGGCAAGTGGGAAATCATTTGGTTTCCCACTTACCCTCCCACTTGCTTTATTTTACCACTATAACCTCTATCCATCACAAGCAAGACTAATTGAAAACCAACGCCACATGCCCGGAGTGGAGATTAACTCATGATAAATGATAATGGTAGTCACCATCTACCAATGGTAGACGGTAGGTAGAAACTAAATCATAATGACCATGTTTGTTAGAGTATATTACGGTATTAGAGTGTAATGTTAGAGTATATTACGGTATTAGAGTGTAATACCGATATTATGCCCCTTGGTGAATCAATGTGTCCATTGGTGAAGGGACATAATAGTTTGTGTAACTACCTATTGTATTATTATAAATAGGATAGGGTTGTAATTAAACACAATGCAATTCATTAATAATATTTACACTTATAGAATTTATAAGTCGTAATTTATCATGGTATCAGAGCCACCACGGCTCTTGAGACCCAAACAAATTCCGCTGCAAACAAAAATCGCATCATAACCATCAATCCATTTATCCGACATTGAAAAAAAAAACAGATTATACTAGAAAATGTTCAAGGCATAGTGCTTTGCAAATAAGTAAAAAGAGGAGAAATTGGATTTGTTTCTTGCGTCAAGATTTCTGTTTTTACATGAATTGCATCAGAAATTTATAATTCGGCCAAGTGACCGAGTTGTCTAGGAGATGGAAAGTCCTAATCATGATCAATGACGGCTGCACTCCAGGATGTTAAGATGGCCACGCAAATTGGTCATGTTGATCAATATATACGATTGCACCAAGATGGTGTTAACGTGTTATACACTTATACCAATATAGGCCATATTTACTCTCTTCAGAAGAGAAATGTGGTGTGTTATGAAATTACTCAACCAAGAAATCGGTTGAAATATTGACGGGTTCGAAAAGAAAGACGTTCCCGTTCAACTTAAATTTAAAGGGTTCGAAAAGAATGGCGTCCCCTTGAAGCAAATATGACGAGGTCCGAAAAGAATGACGTTCCTCGGTTCAACGAAAAGAAATATGGTTGACATTATACCGGCAACAAACTGTGTTGATTAATCGCTGAGCATCAAGAAGAATGGTTGACATGGTACCGACTACATGTTAATTAATCGCTAAGCATCAAGCAAAAGTGATGATTTTTTTTATATATTACTTTCCAAACTCATGGAAATTTTTACAAATTGCCATGAGTTTGAGGGGGGGTGTTGGAGTATATTACGGTATTGGAATGCAATACCGATACTCATGCCCCTTGGTGAATCAATGTGACCCTTGGGAAA
>JAIUZE010000940.1:72786-143346 GCA_022085475.1 Heliosperma pusillum | reverse complement strand
GGGCGTCAATTTAATCGGGTCAATATCGGGTCGGGTCAATGTCGGGTCGGGTCTGGGTCGGGTTCGGGTCACTGATTTTCGGGTCGTCAACGGGTTACGGGTCCTCATCGGGTCGGGTCGGGTCGGTTTCGGGTTGCAGTATTCTCGGGTCGGGTCGGGTCGATTTTGCTCGGGTTTCGGTTCGGGTCACTCGAGTCGGGTCAGACTTGCCAGCTCTAGCTGCGGTGGCCTCCGGTTTCTCTTTCTCTATTACGTATCTTGTACATTGATCGGCGTATATTGTTACTAACCCCATTTAATGTTTTCAAAACTGTGATGATCCATTGGGGGATGAGGAGCAGGTGATGTTCGCCGATAATTGGGATAACTGGGATGTAACACCCCCATACACCAAGGTGCCTTACAAGACCCCCTTAGCACATGGGAGGGCTACCATCGCAGTTTCCCGAGGTAGTACATATCAATTCAAGCGATACAGGAAACAACATTTATTTGATCAATGTTTAAAAATCAATACATGTTCTCAAAACAGACGGCATACCGTCTGACCAATAATCAAAAGTTAACAACCGATAAGGTAATAGAAAATAAACAATGTATAAGACTCTAACTACTCGGCGGAAGCTAAGACATGACGCAGTGATCCCATCCTCGATCCCAACGAAGATCAATCGATTGATTACCTGCGATCACCTGCTCACCGTCCCCCAATGGATCACATCAATTTTGTAAAACAGTAAAGGGGCCAGTATTTGCATATAACGACCAACGTACAAGATAAGTACAAGGGAAAGAGAAACCATAGGGCCACCGCAGCGGACACCTCAGTAGACTCAGGTTACCATCTCCACTCTACAAAACCACCAATTGACCGCAGCCACAGGCGTCGATGTCTCATCTCACCACAGTGATACAAACCCGGATCATTAATGTGCACATTCCCTACGTAGCGGGATAACTACGGGGGGGGGGGGACTCGGGGTGTGATCTGTCTCCCAACGAAATCACCAAACCATAGTAACCATCACAACAACCCCAAACTCCATCATTGTCACAACAGTGACCATCATCATAACAACAATCACATAACACAATAAAAATCTTATTACATCAATAAGTAACACAAATACTGAGTAGGGAAACCCTACCTTTTTGCAAATCCGTAGCTAATCACAATCAATCTATCAACATTCTTCTTTTATGAATTCTTTCCCTTAACACATGCAATTAATATAATTAATACTAACCCTTGTTTCCCTTTCCCCCAAATCAATTAGGATTTATGACAATACATACAAATCACAAAGTAAAGATACATACCAATGCAATCAATAAAGTAGCGGTAGATCGGATCCGGCACGAAAAGATTAAGGATGTTCTTGAGGAGTTATAGAGAGTTTTTGAGAGAGAAAATAGAGTTTTGCTGTGAAACGTAATGATAATTATGAAACATAATCCCTCTTATTAATCCTTAATCAACCGTCTGAAAACCCTCGAAACTCATCGTATTCGATCGAGTACAACATGTACTCGGTCGAGTACAACATGTACTCGGTCGAGTGCCTAACTCACTCGGCCGAGTACACAAGAACAAAATGCTAATTTAGACGACAGACCAACCTACTCGGTCGAGTAGACTCTACTCGGCCGAGTACACTATCTACTCGGTCGAGTAAGTCTTCCTCGGCCGAGTGCCAACACACATAAATACGGAGTATTACATGGGTTGTGACGAGTCGACAACCACATTTACTTTCGCTGAGTCTTAGATTTGTGAAACGAGTTTATTGTATATTGTTGTGATTGGATTATTGTAATAAATGTTAAATATAATAAATAATAATTGTTTCTGTATTGTCTATTTATATTATCTACCTCGGGCAACCAAGATGATAACATCTCGAAATACTAAGGAGATCTTGTAAGGCTTTTTGGTATTTTGGGGTGTTACAGTGTCAAAGGAAGTCAGCACATGATAAGTGGTTTTATAGCCACTTTGATTTATATAGATATCAAATGGGCAAAACCCATTGGCCCGAGTAGGTCCATCTTGCCTTTTGAAAGGCTTGGGCCTTTTGTTTAAGCCTAAAATAACCAATGAGCTGGTCCTAAAGGGGCCAAAGTAGTTTTAGATCGTGTTTGGGCCCAATATTTTTAGCCCTGCCCGACTCATATTTATAAAAGATCGATGAGATTTTAATAAAAAATGATAATAGTAATAAAAATATAAAGATCACTTCAAAATATCCTTACTTATTAAAACAACAACCACAGTGCTGATGTGTCAGCCTGTGGTTGAAAGTACATATTTTTATTTTTTATTAAATAAAAGAGTAAGGTCCCACACACGTTTCTGTCAACATCATTTATTTTGATGTGAATTCTTCGTATAAACTTGATAAACTTGATTGCTCATTATAACGTGATTAGTATAATTATAAGTAATAACATTATTGTTAATTGTTGATATGATTATACATTATAAAAAGAGAGAAACACTAAATAATCCAATCTACAATTTTATTAAAATAACAAAAAATATTATTTAAAGATACGAGAAAAAAAATAAAAACAAAAAATATGGAGCATTTACAAATATTAGAAAAAATTTGTAAAAAAAAAGAGCGAATGAAATATGCAAATCGAAATACATTAATTAAGTTCGAAACACTTTATTAATGTAAAGAATAGCTATAATTTATGGTCAAATGGAATAAACATTTGGGAAAAAACGACAATACAATGCTAATAATATAACGGTCAACAAAAATTATTTATGAGATAATTTATACTAAAATAAATTTTAGTTTTAGAAAGATTGATAATTTATCTACTTTATATAAAAGCTAAAACATTTTGAAGCATTCTATTGGTTCCTGATTTTAAGGAATTACAAAGTTAAGTTTTTTTTCCTGAAAAGAGTCCCACGTTCATCTCCATAATTAATTACTCTATAGACACTTCAACTCTTATCTTATTTAATCATATATTCAAATTTACACAAAAGCATACCTTATATAAATGTGTTGGGTATATGAAAACTCCAATACAATATGAACCTCCAAAAAATAAAATTATTCAAAAAATTATCCAATAATGCAAGGATCCTTAATAATGTTCTTTGCTTTAATTTAAAACAAACATTACATAAGTAAATAAAATAAATATCAATAAAAATACAATGATTTAAACAATAATCATAATATAGAAAAAAAATCAGGTTAAAGTCAATTAACCAAGCATAAAGAACTTAACTAAATACAGAGTAACCTAAATTGCATGGACCAACTTGGATTTGTACGCTAAAAACTAACAAAAAATGATATAAATCTCAAAATAAAATATATGACTTAAAAAAAGAATAGATTTTTACATGCAGAAAATGCCCAATTAACCGGATGAAAATTGTTCTACAGAAGAAGAATTGAAATACACAAATTCAAGGGAGCCAGAGAAAGAGTATGATTGTGAATGATACACATTTTAATTGGGCATTTTTAGAGAAACAAATTAGTGTATGTTTATAGTATAGTGAAGGAGCAGGAGGGAAGGCAGCAAACGGCTGATAGAATAGGGCTAAGGGAAAATATGAGGTGTATATTATTATATCTCTGAACAAGCCGAATTTATTTGATATAGTCAATGACTCAATGGCCTGATTCTTTTGGAATAAGGAAGACCCATTTGGTAGGTTATTTTTGCAAAATAATGATTTTTCAATTAGACTTTTATCACGAATATATCCGCCTTAAAATTAAAACTGAATAAATAGCATATCATCACTTGCATAGATAAGACAAGTCATTCGTTAATATTTAAGTATTTTGTTTTTGCCAGATCAATGCAACTATGCAAGTTGTATGTTATGCTTAATACGAAGTATGTAAAGATTAAAACGGGTCAAATTACATAACATTTGCATAGATAAGACAAATCTATTGCTAATATTTAAACAATTTTTTTTTGTGTTATCTATGCAAGTGGTTTGCTGATTCGTATTAAGTTAAGACAGATACTCGCATCTTAAACAAGAATTTTTATTGATTGTTCATTTATTAATTTTGTTTAACTTAGGTTGATAGATATAAAATACTTGGATTATGATAACTAAATCTCCTCGTTAGCATTGGTATAGTGTAAACACAAATGTGATAAAATAACCTACCCAAAATAACAAACTCTACACCCATGGACGTGACAAATGAACCAAGTGGCCGTACATGAACTGAGGACAAGATTTGAGTCGTAATCTGAGTTGTTGGAAGTTAGGGGCTTTTTTAAGCCTTTTGAGTTTTTCCTTACCATCCCACATAGGAGAGGAAAGGAAGTGTGTATGTGTTTATATACACACTCCTTCCCTTACTTGTCACTAGTGGGTAAAGGGGGTCTTTTGTACTAGACTCTGCGAGGTGCTTAATTCAGCTCGCACCGCGCGCGTGCCCGAGCCCGGCCCGGCCCGGTTCCGGATCCGAGATCCGGGATTTGGGATTTGGCAATCGCCTGCGGCGGGCTATGCCTATCTTTTTGGGCCTGAGACGAGTGAGTAAGAGTAAGTCTGTTTTGTTTTGTAAAACAAACAGACTGTTGATTTAGTCAGTCAAAGTGACTGTTAGTGCCTGATTTTCAGGAGCACTAACAGGTCCACTCTCTGACTGCTTCAGCTGCGGTTTTTGTGTGAGTAGGGTTTGCTGGAGTTGCTGTATTTTCCTATAAATACAGCAACCTTCTGCTCTCCAAAACACAACAACAATCACTATCTATTCTCACATTCTCTCTCAATACTCTCTTCCGTTCTGATAATTTCTGGGTATAGTTTTATTATCGTTCCAAGTCTCACAGTTCCGAGTGGGCAGAACTGCGTGGAGACTGTAGTGTTATCCTTGGGGAACTACCTGTACTAGCTGATCGCCACCACGGTCGTACCGGAGAAATAGTTTTCAAGGCAATGGCTTTCTACCACGGCACTACTACTTAAGTCGGTATATCTAACCTCTGTTATTTGTTGTTACGGCATTTCTCGTCCTACATGAGTTACGTCCGCTAATATGACCTTACTCGAATCTTTATTGTTGGACAATGATCATAATCTCTAGATAAATTGATAGGAATTGACCAAAAAAATGACTCAAACCTAACCATACCTAAATTGACCGACTTGGTTGTTCGTTTGCCATGTCTAGGTAGTAAATAGACCGCCACGACCTTAGACCATGTATAATTGAGTACACAAGTGCTTTTTTTTGTGTTCCTGAGTTTCCCATTGTATAATACGAAGTAGTAGAGGTTTATATAATTTTATTGCTTTTTAAAAAAAATTAGGTGGTTATTCAAGTAAGAAATGATTTTATACCATGGAACGGAAAAAAGGGAGGCATTTCCTAATAATTAGAGTGAAAACTAAACGTGTACATTATTTTTTATTGCATATTTATTTTTACTTGATCCGTCTATTTATTAAGGGGGTGTAAATGAAATGCTAAATAAGCGACCCGTGCAAACTTTGCACGGGTATAAAACTAGTTTAAGCTTTAAAAAACTCATTAATAGAAAAAAAAAACTGAATATAAAAAATGCAAAAAGAAAAAAAAAACAAAGAAATGGAAACTAATGAAATATAAGAATATTGGCTTGAAAAAAAAATCAGTAACTTCAACATTAATGAAAGCATTAAATCTACAGTGTTGATCGATAAATTATTTTAAATAAACAAAATTTCGACATAAAATGATTACTTTTAATATTACCTTAAAAAAAATGTAGACTTAAGTCCAATTAGCCAGTAGTCTAAAAATATTGATTAAAAACATCAGAAATACATAATTATTTGGATCAATAGAGCTAGGTATTATGGACAAAAATCGGAAAAGAGAAGAGATTTAGTGAGGGAGATTTGATGGAGGTGCGTGTAGATATGTTGTGATGTAGAAATAAAAGAGGTACTCCATTGATGAGTAGGTAATCTGTGTCAAAAAATTAGATTTTTTTTTTAAGTAAAGGGAGAAAGGAGGGAAATGAGATCTTTCATTTTTTTTTAAAGGAGGGGGATAAAGACGGCTACTATTGTAGGATTGCTGGAGTTTTGAGAAAATTAGGTTTGGTTTCAAATGTACTCTAGGCTAAAGGAGTACAGGATAAAGATATGGGCTAAGGATTGCTTTGTCTCTTTGGACTATTCAAATTTTGATGGGTAGCCCAATTAATCGTCATACAAATATAAAATCATCAATAATTCAATGAATATTTCGTCATGATAAATTCTCATTAAAGACGAATATTATCCGTGTTATGTTTAAGACTGGTCATATACATACCAAGTTATATAACAAATTGTCTACAAAAGGTTAAGAATTGTATTTATTACATTTACCATCATGTGGTAGTCTTGACCATTTTAAGATTTATGATGAATACTCCGTTTTTTATTAGACTTACGATTTTGTTATAATTAAGTTTATACGATTTTTTGGTAGGACTATTATATTGTAGGAAAATACACCTAAGATATTTTTAATTTTAAATTAATGATGAGCGGTTTGTCGTCAAAACAAGCATCAAAAATAACCCAATAAAAGTAGTATAAAGGGGTCGAAATCCACGAGGATGGGGGAGGTCAACTACTAGTTCGATTGAATCCTATTCTAGCCTAAAATATGACGGATTGGAAAGTTAACTAAAAACTAGGAAAAACAAGTAATCGCTAAGTAATAAAGATGAAAACAATTAAGGGAAAGACTAGGGTAAAGGGTTCACCTTAGGGGGATTTAATGGGTTAGTCGGGTAACTAGCGAAAGAGGTAAATAATTCGAGTAAAATCGATTCCTAATGTCTCAACAATCGATAATCATCAACAAGCTATCGCATTTGTCTCAAATCACCCATATAAACGCTTAGTCTAATCGTCTCTACCACCGTCGCTTAAGAGAAGATCAAACCATGCTTGATAAAATGGTAACTTTCGTTCACACATTTCATCAAACACTTGGTGTTCATATGGGCAATACCCAAATCATTTACCACAAACTTGCTAATTAACCAACCTAATACCCCACATGATCCACCCTTAGGCTCCCCTAAACCCTAGAGGATAATCTACTCACACATGGTAAAGGAAATCAAAGCACTAAAGGGAAGGGGGAGTTCAATCACCATAATACTATGAGAAGAATAAAGATAATAATCAAAAGATGAACTATAAACTAGAGATGGAAATTAATTGCATAAACAATAAAAAAGATGAGAGATTTTATACCAAACAAACTTATATTGATGAGTATGAGGGAATGTCTTCACCCAAGTCTTCAATACAAACTCCACAAATGAAATGAAATACTAGAATCAACAACTTGAAATGAGAAACTAAACTAGATTAGGGAAATATTAGGAGAGTATTTAATGATTAATTTGGGTTACAAATTTCTAGGGTTTCGTGCTAAAAGGAATGTTAAAAAACTAAAAACTGCTTACAAAATAATAAGGGGGGGTATATATAGGTCCCTCGAAATTAAGGAAGAAATTAGAAGAAGAGGGCGATTTTTGCGATGTTGTGTTCCCGGCCGGTCGACCGGCCGCCGGGCCTCTGACCGGCCTGGAGCACACGCATGACTTCAGGAACTTTGCCTTCAAAATCTTCAAAAATCTTCTAAGTATGGGAAATAGTGGTCTGGGCCGGTCGACCGGCCGCCGGTCCCCCACCGGCCTGGAGCACCAAAACCCTCTCATGTAGCTTCTGATGTAGGCGCAGGCCGGGCAGTCGACCGGCCGCCGGTAGGCCGGCCGGCGCTACCTGGGGCCTTTTCTTCACTTTTCAACTTCTTTCATTTGTGAAGTGGTGGTCTGGGCCGGTCGACCGGCCGCCGGTCTGGGGACCGGCCTGGGCCACCTGATGACATATTTCTTCATTTTTCGTCTCATCTTCGAATCCCGACTCATGCAATGTCTTTATGCACCGATTTCCTCATTTCCGCCTTAATTCCTGCAAATTGAGATCAATATTCATAGCGCGGGAAATCGGGAAATAAAATGCAATTAAAGACACGCAAATCCGTGTAAACGGACCAAAATGGGGACGAAAATGAGGTAAAAATGTGACTAAATGAATGCTTATCAATTAATCATTAGCAAATCTTTCGTGAGATGATACATCTGTCTAACAATTAAACGGGTCGAATATCGAAAAGGCTACGGTTACACTTAGTGTATAGAATCTTCTATACACTACAAGTAACAAAGTGACATGTGGCGATGGTGGAATATGAGATAGAATCTTTCTATACATTAATCCTTATTTATGAAAGTAACAATCACATAGCCTACGTGGCGCTCTGTGGTTGAAAGTCAAAAAGTCAAAAACACATTTTTCATTCCTAAATTTAAGGACCACTATCTATTTGAGAATTAATTAAAGCAGTGTTCAATGTTGTTCATTGTCAAAGGTTCAATTTCCAAATTGTTCGGTTAAAAAATACATAGTATATAACTAAAATTAAATAAATGGGATAAGAAGCAATGGACAATATATATATAAATTTCAATTAACTGTACTAAATAAATCATAAATCTTCATAAGTGACAAAATTCAGAAAAGAAAAAAATTGATGAAAGAGGAACATAAAAACTAAAAAAAGTAAATAGGATTTTTCTAAATTACAAAAAATAAATTTAACAAGTATCTTTATCGGATAAAAATTCAGAGAGGGCTTAAAAACTAGAAAACATTCGACCTTATGAGTACCATCGGGTAACTCCTCCTATTAAGAATATTGTAAGACTGCTAATAAAAGACACTAATAACTAACAAAATAAAGAAAAAAAAATAGAAAATTAATATAACTACATCTTATGAGAGAGCTTTTAAAATAATAGTATTGTGAAACCGTCTCATAGGAGAATTCGTATTATTTTAGTTGTTTGTTTAGGTAGCAATATAAATGGATTACCTATACAATTTTTTACACATAACATTATTTATATAGTGTCTTATATTTTAATAAAACTTATGAAGGATATAATATTATCATATAATTTTTTAATATTTAATTATTGTATATTAATATGATAATATCACGAGTTTGAATATTTAACAATTTGACTAAATCATTATAAACGTGCACGGGTCACAATTTTCATTTTTGTCCTTTTTCACCAATTAACAAATAACAATACTCTCCATGAGTCATCATATTCTTTACATTTACTTTTGATACAAATTTTTAGGACCTTACATTCATGTGATTTTTAAAGGTACTTATATTTTGTGTTAACTATAGATATAGCCCCAAAAAGGACACGTAAAAATCCGGTTGAATATATCGAAAAAAATGTAAATAATTTGTTAAAATGAGATAGTATGTTATATGTACTAAATAGAAATCCCATGATTTGGCTACCCCAAAAAAATCGTAGGAAAATAGAAATCCCCTGATTTGGAAAAAATGAGAGTTGTTTGTTTACCCTAAATCAGGAGATTTTCATTTTCCCATGAATTGCCAAGTCCTCCATAATGGAAGATTTTAATTACCTAGCCCCCCTAGGTAGTTTGAAACTACTGTGTTAATTTAATTTCCGCATGCCAACCAAACGAGTTTTGGCCAATTCACATGATTTGTCCAATTCATGTGTTTTGTAAAATCATGGGAAATTAATTTCCGCATGCCAACCAAACGAGACCCAAATAAAAAAGGGTTAAAATTGTCATTATAAACGTACACGGGTTAAATTTTTCATTTTGTCCGTGCATAGGTTCTACAAACGCTCACAAGTTGTACTAAATAAAAATGGTTTTTTCAACAGCACGGGCTTGGAACAATTCAAAGTTGTTAAATTTTACTAATATTGAGTTATTCTTTATCCAAATAATATTGTCTAATATATGAGTCGGGTTTGTACGAGACTGGCCAGGTTATAAAACAAAGTAGAAACTCAAATTTGGTTAAGCAAAGCAAGATAACATATCAGATAACAACTACTCGACCAATGGACCCTAAGTTTCCTAATGCATCATTTATGCTAACTGTAGATGAAACATATGATTTAAATAATTAAATGTAAAAATTTAAATATGAATTTAATTTTAAATCGCGTAACAAAAAGTTGGGATATTTTATTACTTTATTTTTAAATATAATTAACTTGAAAAGGTGATAATTAATTGATATAAGCATCATTTTTAATAATTTTTTTTTTATAATAACTAATTTTAAACAGTATACCCGTGCAATTTGCACGGGTTTAAAACTAGTTATGTATATAATCTAATTAACATAGATTATATCCGTTAGTGCATAATTATGCATTTTGAATTTCTAATATTTCATCATATCTTTTTCTTTTACCTATTTTATAAATTCCGTGTATCTATCATACAAATTAACCACGTTTAACTATTTATCGTTTTTTATTAGTCTAAGAGACAATGATCTACAACAAGGGTAGGGCGTGATGAACATCACGTCAAACAACCGCAGGTTGGTTCTCACAAAGTTCGTCTCAAAGTCGGAGTATTGATGATTGGCTATTACGAGGCGTCTAAGGTTTTGGTTGAAGAGAATGTCACATATAATAATTTTATTGATCCGAAAACGTGCCTTTATGTGGTATACTCATTCGATGGGCTACTGTGGTACGATATTTTTAGACAATGAAGGACCATTAAAGTGCTTCTAGACAAAGGCGTGGCCAAAATTTAAAATCTGGGATAAAAAACTTTTATTTCTACTGTTATAAAAAAAGCAAAAACACAAGAAAGGATATAAAAGCTTGCTTATTATAACAAACGACTTGTTTTTTTATTATCCATGACATCTTTCAATTTATATATAACGTAAAATATTTTCGCGATTATTGTACTAGTTGATGATGATGCCTATCATACAAGGTTGGCACTTCATAATTCATACAATCATTTGTTTATTTTAGGTGAATAAGATGCTGAAGTACAATTATCAAATTTCATGAAAAAAGAAAAATAAAAATAAATATAAGAATTATATAAATTTATATAAAGGGAATACTTACTAGCAAGGTACCATTTTTTCCCCAACTGTAAACTCATGGATAAGAATAAGATAATATTAAAAAAAAAAAAAAAAACAGGGTGAAGAAACTCAATTATTGTAAATATCATCGACCATTATTTTGTTCAAGTACTGTAATTAATACTCTCTATTACTTGAAGATTTGGGTAATCAAACCAATGGTCATGATTTAATTACGTTTACATGAAGTCTCATGTACATGTTTTAATTATTCAACACATGAAAATAAAGTACAAAAGCATTCGTTGTAATAAAAAGAGCATGCAAGCAGGCTTCCTTGTTTTTTATATTGCAAAAATACTAGTTTTACACCCATGCAAAAAATGCACGGATCATAATAGTCGTTGTTATCCTAAGATACATGTGTGTATAAATTGTGTGTCATTAAGTGTTCAATTTCGTGAGTCTGTGACAATATAAATTGGTCAAAATATAGTGAATTGGTCCTCTTATTCAAATGTTAAATCTATACTCTGGTTTATTGCGTTTGTAATAATACAGTATTATAAGACGAAATTTGGGAAAATTTGAATTAATATTTTTCGTTTTTACTTTTGCATTAATAATTTTCGTTTTTTTTTCAAGTAAATACTTCTGCTTTTGTCAGATTTTGTTTAGTTCAAGTAAATACTTCTGCATTAATATTTTTTGTTTTTACTTGTTATCATTTTTTTGGTAGTTTATGTCATTTTTCACTTTTCTATTTATTAGTTTTAAGCCCGTGCAAAATTGCACGGGTATTATTTAAAGATTATGTTATAATGTTTATAGTCTAAGATAACCGTAAGAAAGAATTAAGATTTTACTTAAATCAATATTATAAGTTAAGGGTCAAATTCATAATTAAGTACTTAATAGTTATTTCGTAAAAGTTAAAAAGGACAAACTTATTTCTATAAGTTAATTGTTGTAAAAAAAACTTAAGAAAATGACATTAATGTCGACCCGTGCAATCACACGGGCATTAAATCTAGTTTATGATATAGATAACTTTCATGTCTTAAATGAACAAACTAATAGAATGTGATATTTTTGTAACGGAATTTTCAATGTACAAATAAAAATCAATGAATTCAAATTTTATTTACTTTAATAAATTATATTAGTGAAAAGTAAAGGTAAATAAATGACTGAGATGGAGGAAGTAAAACTTAGACCGAAAACAAATTTTTTTTATTTTTTATTATTTAACATTTAGTATATGTTTAATAACTTATTAATTTATAACATTGACAAATTTATTTTTGTCATGTCCAATAACCAACATTTATCTTACTCACATTAAAAGAAAAATATCTCAATTACATTATGTTTAAAAAGAATTAACCCAAATTTGGAGATAGATTTGGCCTCCAATAAATATTTGATATTTGATTTTATATTAGAAAAAAAATTAGTATACAACAAAACCCAACCCAAAAGGTCTTATGAATCTCAATTAAAATATCAACCCAAAAATATAAATTTAAGATAAAACCCCTAAAATTTGATCTCCCATCCGCCGACCCCCTCTATCAATTTCTCTTCTTCATTTTTCCCTTCCTAATTTCCTATACCCTAAACGTCTCACCTCAGTCACATATTTTGCCCCTCTCATCAGTCCTTCTCACCTGACTCCCTCATACTCTATTTACATCCTAAATGCCCAAAATATGTATTGGCCATAATAAAAGAAAAATCTCCCTTTAATTTTCCTCACATCTTCAATTTGCATCAATATATATTCTCTATAAGACCCTCTATATGCGAATTTAATGGATTTCATGTAAGTATTAGAGTGATATAATCTGAAAAAATTTATGCAAGTATAATCCGAAGCTTACATATGGATTTTTTTAATATGAACTTGGATGTATTTCAATTGCATATTTTTTTAATTAAACTTTTTTTATGTAAATATATTTTTCGTTATATGATCTATTGTACTATTTGTTATGTTTTGTTAATAGTTATATAATTATTATGGTGCTTTGAAAAAAAATCAATTAAGTTTGAAAAGATTCATCAGTATTTTTTTTTTGGCCGAAATTCCAGCTGTTCAGTTTTTTTTGTTGAGAAAATCATTTTTTTATGTTCCATTATAATTATTATTGTGAGATTATAGTTAAATTTAGTAGCTAACATATTCCTGAAGAATAAGATAGATTTAATGGTTTGTGTTTCATCGGTAGATTATTAATAAATCAGAAAAACTAATGCAAAGTCGATATTAATAATTAATTCCATTATTTTTTTCATTATTTTTTTTCAGAAAAATTAATGCAAAGTCATTATTTTTTTTCAGAAAAACTAATGCAAAGTCGATAATTAATAAACTAATGCAAAGTCCAAAAACATTTGAAGAACATAGTCTAAATAAATCAGAAAAAAAAAAAAGAGGAGAGAGGGTAATTAAAGTTTTTGTTTTGCTGTGGGGCCCACTAATCCTGAAATCTAGCAGACAATAGGAAGGCTCTAAATGTTTCAGGATTAGTATATAGTAGATAAGAGAAGACTTGACATGAATTGTTGAAAATGCATAGTCACAATATTATGTGGGGTACTAAGGTTGTATGTTAACTAAGACTAGGTTGGAGCCGGAGCCGGAGCCGGAGCCGGAGCTGGAGCTGGAGCTGGAGCTGGAGCTGAAGTTGAAGAGCATGAATTTTTTACGAAGGAGATGGTGCGATCTTCTAAATTGGTGATATTAGGGCGCAATACTCCCTTACGTAGTGAAAGATAACAAAATATCAACAATATGATCAATAGGAGTATGCAAATTAATGCTACTCCCACCCAATCCCCAACTGTAGACATTATATATAAATATAATTTCTTTACGATTGACTTATAAATTATAGTGTATCGTAATTACTTATAAAGGTGATAACATGATAATCTATTTAGAGAACAAATGTACCACTTTATATAGTAGTAGAAATGACTAATTAATGATTAAAATGAAGAGCTCATAAATACTTGAATAGTTTGTCCAAATCTCATGGTCATGCCGTAATTACTTGAAGATTCTGACGAATGCACATGGTCATGCTTTAATTCCATGGACACAAACTTACATTGAAAAAACACAAATCAAGTAAGCGCTTATAGAGTTTATTGGGCTATTACATCACTAATATCATATAAGAGTTTCTTAAGAGAATCTATTTGTTAACATAAACTCCTAAATTGATGTAATTGACATCATTAAGGATCAATGCCCATCATCGATTCAAGTAATGGCTTGCCTTCACATGAGGATTCGTCCACCATATTCATTTTATTCGTAATGATATAAGGATGACGTACAAGAAGGTCAAATGTTGGACAAAGCCTAAGGCCTTGCTTGCTAAGGCACCACGACATAAAGACGACACATTTTGAGTTAGATTATGATCCAAATAGAAAAAGAATATATCATTTGGTGATATTGCTATGTTATATTTAGGTTTAAATAAATTCAACGTGAAAATGTCTTCAACATACTAATGACTAAACAAGTTGGAGATACGAACGTAAATATGTTTTTTTATCTCGATAACCATTGTGAATGTAGGTATTAATGTGTTCGTTTTGAAAACAAGTTAATGTCAATGGTAGTGGCAATGTAAAGGAATGTGGTATATCAAATATGAATAATTCTCATAATAATCTTTGTCAATAGTAAAAATGAAATAAATTATTGAAAATGACATAAATTAATTAACATGATTAATCCCTTCTATCATAGCTCATGTTATAAACATAAATACATTAATCATCCATTTAATCTCGAAGACCCAAAATTCCACCATAATAAAAATTTTTCACGTAAGTACCATTTTTGTTCTTGTGTGTACACTCTTTCTTTTTAGCGGCCAAACCCATTAGGCATTCAAATATTTTTGTTACTGATAGATGGGTTGTGAGTGACTAGAAAGGTACTCCGTCCGTCCCGGTTAATTGTTAACCTATTCCTTTTTAAGGCGTCTCAATCAATTATTATCCTTTCTATATTAGTAAGGTTTCCTATAAGTGAAATCACAAATGGTCCTCCACTCTTTCCTTGGTTTTTGTGCTAAAACAAAAGGATAACAAATGACCGGGCGGAGGGAGAAGTTAGTTACTAGACTTAAATATTTGACAGTAGAATAAATAAATGAATATATTAGAATCTAGAATTCATGTGAAAAATTGTTATTGCATGCACCGAATGAACATTATATATATAGGAACTTACAATGTTTAGGAAGTGTAATATCACGATTTTAGAACTTATGTGAGTTAGAAAATATTGTTTGGTTGCATATAGGCATTCTATTATTATAGACATTCTCACATACCTAGGGGATCATAGGTAAACAACTTACTTCATCATGAAGGAATTAGAATTCATGGTAAGTTCCAAATCATGTAAATTGGGGTAACCAAACAATATACCCATTTTATAATTTACGTATAATTTAGTGGGTACCCAATAAACCAAACGACTCCTAAAACAAAAGAAAATAGTTGGTATGCAGTAGCACAAAATACTAGACATTTCAAATAATTAGAACATTGTAACTCGGAATATTGGTCACTATCTTTTATTTGACCCTATGAAATGAGACATGTAAAACGGATATTAGAAGTTTAATTAGAAGATCACAAATTCTCATTTAAGACGAGTCAAATACATACAAAATCCTCTCACCCGTTGCCTAGAAAATACTAAATTTTTTGTCTTGATTACCATCATGCGGTAATATTTGACCCGTTTTAAGCTTAAGACAAATAGTTCCCGTCTTAAGCCAAACTTACCGATAAAATATTGATTATGGAAATGGAAAACTTATATTACTTCGTATTATCCATGAGTAAAACGTCGTGGTCCATAATTTAGACGAGTAAAGCATAATGGTGTTAACAAGTTGGGTAAGAGGTGAGGTGATGCAAAAAAAAAATGTGTTGTCAAGTGTTGAGATTAAAAGTTGGAGCCCATTAATTCACTCAAAAATATAGCGGGACACTTTATTTTATACGAGTATGTAATAGTTAAAAGTACCCTTATGACACTCCACTTATTAATAAAGACCATAAAGGGCACGATTAAGGATACTTTTGTCTTTTGCATATAAATAGAGTGTCCCTATACAACTGTTGTCATAATTACTTAGCAGGTTGGGTGGTGGACCACATGGAATTGCTAGCTACAACCTCAAATTACTGTTGGGATGATTACTAGAGAATCACTATCTAGTTTTGTCATCATCTTATTTTGTCATTTCCCTTTAGCTTGTCCTCCGATCCGAGGCCAGGTTGTAAGAGTAGATTATGCTTGAATTTGATGAACAATTTTCTGAGTATAAACAGTGTAATTAGAGTCTGGGTGAGTTGTATACGAAAAGTTCGACCTTTGCAACCTATCAATATTATTGAAGAGTAGCTTCTTTTATCAATTATTCTCTTTTTAGTAATTACATTCATGTTTCTATTTTCAGCTATATCGATTGGTTATCAGACCACCTTTACTCACGACCATGTGGATCGCACAAAAACTCCAACATTAGAGAAAGCTTTCGAAAATCCCCGAGAAACAGAACATATTTAACTCTTCCTTCATTATTTATACAAAAAGATCAAAAACTACAAAAAAAAAAACTTTCAGTAAAGAAACATATCATGACTAATCCTGATCTTGCCATAGATGTGGAGCATATGAAGGCTTAATTAGAGACTATCACACAGAGTTTGGCTAAACTAGCAAACCAGGGACTAAACAATGGTAATTCTTCAAATCCGAACTATAACACCTCGGCCCAAACTATAACACCCTCATCTACCAAATAGCCTTACCAAGGCCTACTTAGTAAATATGAGCGCTACCATCTTGGTTGCTCGAGATAGTACATATCAAATGGATAATAAAGAAAAAATTATTATTAATTATATTTAAACTTTATTACAATAATCCAATTACAACAAAATACAATAAACCCGTCTCACAACTTTAAGACTCAGCGGAAGTATAGGTGGCCGACGACTCGTCGCATCCCAGCTATCCCGATTATCCACGAACATCACCTGTTAAACACTCCCCATCCCCCAATGGATCATCACAGTTTTGAAAATAGAATAGGGGTCAGTACCATCATACATCAACCAATGCCACAACATAGACAAGCGATCACAACAAGGTAACCAAATATCCAGTAGCCAGTAACCAGTATCATCTCCAAACTCCAGTAACCGATCCCTCACCGAAGCGGTAACCCCTGCCAGCGACAAACTGCAAATCTGAACGTCGTTCTACCTACGGTGCCAGACCGCAGCAATGGACATCAACAATCCCTCACATAGCAGTGAAATTTCCCGGAACATTAATGTGCACATCCCCCTCGTGGCGGGAGAGCCACGAGAGGCGAACTCGGGCTGTGGTGCGTCTCCCGACTGGACCCCCCCAGAATCGAATCAGTAACCAACACAATCACAATCACAACCATCACTAAAACAATGTCATCAACCATAATCATCATAGTAATATCATCAACAATATCAAACATCGATTAACATACAAAGGTACTAAGTAGGGAAACCCTACCCCTAAGCAAATCTGCAACAATGCAATCAAAAACAGAAATCCTCATCTATGAATCCTCCTTCTAACAAGAATCAATGACCTAAATTAATAACTATCAAATCTCCAACACCCAATTCAGATTAGGGTTCCAAAGGACTACCCACAAACGCTACATTAATTAAATATAAGGATACTTACAACGAAACCAATGCAAATGAAGTAATTCAATGAACTAGTAACAACAATCCAAGCCTTGTGATGAGTTAAGATGATTCTGAGAGGTTTAGAGAGATTTTAAGAAAGCTTGTAGGGTTTTAAAATGAAAGATTAACTGACGAAATCTATTTATAACACCTTAGTCATCTTAATCCAAAACCGCTCAAAAAACCCGTCAGACCGATGCACTCGGTCCAGTACAGAAGTCACCCAATCGAGTAACCTACCCTCGGTCGAGTACTCACCATACTCGGCCGAGTGCCACCTAGGCAAAAAGCTGCCTAAGCGACAGACTCGACTACTATGCCGAATGACATCTACTCGGTCGAGTACATACACCACTCGGTCAAGCCCCCTACTCAAAAGAGTACAAGGTTATCAAAATACGGAGTATTACACAAAATATAGGTCTAGAGCGGTCACTCACGATAGCCCACCAGTGTACATGGCCCACAGATCAACACATGTCTTTTTTTGGTACATTTTGTCCTCACCCATGCGCATCCCGGAAACTTTTCTAGTAGGTCACATATCCTAAAACTATTCTCAGCCACACACACTTAACTTTGGAGTTTTTTTGAATGAATAACCAGAAAGGAAAGTGCACTTTGTTATAGAAGTAGTACTTTCAATCTCTTTAAGCACTAGTCATTTAAGCCTCTTAATGGACCTCTTCAAGAGGTTAGTCCACGCATGAAGTATTACACATGCTCGATCAAGCATGACTTCAACACGACTCGACCGAGCAGAGTACTCTTGCTCGATCGAGCATCCTTCTAAAACACTTCTTTCTTCGTTTGTTTCTCATTTCTTCTCCAATGCTCTCGATTCCTGTGCCAAGCCTTCTATGATCTAATTCTGCCATGCTGCATATTGACTCAAAGAGCTCCAAATACATCCGATTTGCATTAAAACATAATAGAAGCGGCATAATCGACATTCTAGCTAAATAGCATATAAATAAGCAAACAAAGACGATAAATCGACTCTTATACATATCGAAGGGAGGCATAAAACATGCATATAAATAGTAGTCATCAACACAAACATAAACTTTGTTAGATTCCCCACCATTAACCTTCATGTGTTTGATGGAGTGATTGTTGAAGGTTGGCTATTTAAATGTGAGAAATTTTGTTCCTGTTACTAATATTGATGCAATCCAAAAAGTTGCATATGTATTCATGCATGTAGAGTCCAAAGCATTGTCTTGGCACCAAACATTCACCAAAAATAGAAACTTTGTAGTACCCTTGTGTTGGGAGGAATACAAAACGACAATTTTTGGTAGGTTTGGGAACACACATAATGACCCCAGAAAAACAGAACAACATTCTTGTGTGCCGGTCTTTGGAGCTTTCATGTCACAAATCTACTCGATGAATCATGTTGATTCCAAATTCATATGAAAGATAACTTCTTCAAGATTTGAACCATATAAAGAACACAAAATTTTACCATATAAATCTCAAGATATGAGCAGTTGAATTCAGATATGAGATTCTGAAACTGCTGGGACTGTTAAGATTTGTCTGGCTCATTTGGAAGTTGCATTTATCTCTAGCTACAACAACTTTTGGCCTTATTCCAAAGCTCATAGTTAGCTTATACCTTAAGCTTTCCGATGACATATGAATCAAAGGATTTGCATTGGTAGAACTTGATATATGATGCAATGAGAATGTCCCAGCCTACTGAATTTCTATGAATAATGCATTAGTTTCATGAATTGTTTATTTGACTCATAATCAAAGTCATTTTGCCTCTTCTAGACTTGGACTTCAAATGTGATCATTGGACAATGTTATGATCTCTAACTTGGAGTAAAAAGTGAAAGACCCATGCCCCAACTCATGTTGCAAAGACATGTCTTTTGGCTTGACCAATGCATTTTCCACTTTCCAAAGTGTCGTGCACCAAGTCTTCCAACCATTTTTGAGAAAGTTTATCTTAGTATTTTTTGATGATATTGTAATGGGATTCACATTTGAATCACCTACAATAAGTTCTTCAAACTATGAGAAGACATCATCTTTATGTTAAGCCTAACAAATGCGCATTTGGAGCTATCCATCTGGTGTACCTTGGTCATGTGATATCGAGGAAAGGAGTGGCTACTAAAACCTCCAAGGTGGATGATGTAGCCAATTGGCCTTTACTAAAGAATATCAAACAACTCAGGGGGCTCCTTGGACTGACATGCATTATAGAAGGTTCATAAAGAGATATGACATCATTAGTAAGACTCTCACTAATCTCTTTAAGAAGAACTCATTTGGGTGGAATCAAGAGGCATAAAGATCCTTTAAGCAACTCAAGATAGTTAGGACAACTACCCAAGTTTTAGCTCTTCTTGACTTAAGCAAGACATTTGTCATTGAAACGGATGCATTTGACTGCATGTTCACCTACTATACCTCTCTGGAGACAGCAAAGTAGAGGCTATGGACGGAACCCTGGAAGCCAGAGAAGAGGCTCTTAACAGAATTAAACGTCACCTTACCAGGGCAAGGAAAAGAATGAAGCAACAAGCTGATAAGGGAAGAAGTGAAAGAAAATTTAGTACTGGAGATTTTGTATAACTCAAACTTCAATGCTATAGGCAACAATTCCTAGCAGGAAGAGGTGAACAAAAACGGTCAAAGAAGTATTATGAGCCATACAAAGTTTTTAAGAAGATAAGACCAGTAGCTTCTAAGTTGGAGTTAACCCTCGAATGCCAAGATACACCATACTTTCATGTCTCACTGTTAAAAAAGTGTTATGAGGTGCCCAATGTACTTGCATAGTTCCCTCATCTTAGACCATGGCATCAAAAGTCCTGAATTAATAATGGCCATAAAATCTCTCTAGAGAGGAAGGGTTGTAACAACTAGAGTGTTTGTTAAATGGTCCAATTCTCAAATAGAGGATGCAATTTAGGAATTCCTATATGACCTTCAACAAAAATTTCCAAACTTTGATCCTTGTGGTCAAGGATATTTTAAAGGAAAGGGTCATGATACAACTGCTGCCATAATCACTTACTAGGCGGGAATGATATGAAATATCTGAATGCTAAGACACCTATATAAGTAAAATCAGTAGGGAATGTAATTGATAATGAGAACACATGGAAGGAAATTTCTAAAGGACGATGAGGCTAAGGACACACTCATTCGTACTAGATGGTGGACCCCATAGAATTGCCAGCTGCAACTGCATAATACAGTTGAGAATTTGGGATGATTACTAGAGAATCACTCATCTTATTTTGTCACTTCTCTTTAGCTTGTCCTCCAAGGCCACAAGTCTATATAATCTAAGAGGTGGTAGTAGTAGTAGTAGATTATGCTTGAATTTATGAACAATTTCCCGAGTATATTAAGTGTAATTAGAGCCTAGGTGAGTTGTTTACCACAGTTCTACCTTTGCAACCTATCAATATTATTAAAGAGTTGCTTGTTTTTGTCAGTTATTCTGTTTTTAGTAATTGTATTTGTGTTTCTATTTTTCAACTATATGAGTCTCAATATATTTTAGAAAGCGTTTTTAAAATAATGCTAAAAAATAAAGTATTTGTCTTTTTGAGTTGGGTTTGAAAGTATTTATGAAAATGATGTTCACATAGATGCTCGTGTTTATTTGAAATACGCCACAAACACACCATTATTTTAAAAATATTGTATATTTGATGAGTGTATTTATATGATTCCTGAAAGTGTGTAGTCGGGGGTTATAGCCGTATAGTGTAGTTGGGGGGTTGAGTAATCCTTGGGTAAGAACTAAGAAGCTCCTTTTTCCTTGACCCATTTGTGTTTGCGTTGGGGGGTTTCATCATCTTTGTCCTTCCTTCCTTAGTTGAAAGTTGAAACCCTAAGGGTGGGTTGGAGTCGGAGTTGAAGAGTAGGAGTTAGGACAGGCAGTCCCAATTATTGATCCCTCAACCCATTTTAGTATTCAATTCAAAAACCCCCTTATTCAAATTCAAATTCAAATTGAAATTGATTGATTAGAATTTAGAAATAGAATTGAAGAGGAGAATCTGAAAACAATCTATTAGATTGGAATGTTGGGGGAAGAGAGTGGTGGTTTGAGTGGTAATAAGGGAAGTGGGCATCATAATAATAATGATGATGATGATGATGGTAACAATAAATCTCCATTTCCAGAAAGAGTACAAGTAGGGAGTTCACCAATATATAAGGTAGAGAGGAAATTAGGTAAAGGTGGTTTTGGACAAGTCTTTGTTGGTCGCCGTCTAAGTGGTGGTAATGACCGACTTTCTGGTCCGGGAGCTACTCAGGTGGCTTTGAAGTTCGAGCATAAGACTAGCAAAGGCTGTAACTATGGTCCTCCCTATGAGTGGCAAGTCTACAATACTCTTGGTGGTAGTCATGGAGTTCCTAAGGTTCATTACAAGGGAAAACAAGGAGACTACTATGTCATGGTTATGGACATGCTCGGTCCAAGCTTGTGGGATGTCTGGAATTCTTCTGCCCAGACGTCTGTAGTCTGTACTTACGAATCATCATCATTACTATCTCTTTTATGTCCTCAACTAACACTTTATGTATGTATCTGCAGGATGTCTGTTGAAATGGTTGCCTGTATTGCCGTTGAATCTTTATCAATCCTTGAGAAGATGCATTCTAGAGGGTATCTTAATCTTATTGCTTTACAATACTTGCAATCATTCACAAAAGATTGCTTCTTTCTTACCGTCTTATTATATTTCATTCTCAGTTATGTCCATGGAGATGTCAAACCAGAGAACTTTTTACTTGGTCAACCATCCACTGCTCAACACAACAAGTTGTTCCTTGTTGACCTTGGACTTGGTAATCTACTCATTTATCATCTCTACTTTTCATTTTTATAGCTCATTTTTGAATTCTCTGAATTTTTCATCTTGTTGCAGCGACCAAGTGGAGGGATACCTCAAGTGGCCAACATGTGGATTATGATCAACGTCCTGATATGTTCAGGTCACCACAAACTCTTACAACATTTGCAGCAATGCATCATTGTTCCACACAGCGAATACTGTCATGTTTATACAATGCTACATTGTTAAATTTACAGGGGAACAGTTCGTTATGCAAGTGTTCATGCCCATCTTGGTAGGACAGCGAGCAGAAGAGATGACTTGGAATCTCTTGCTTATACGCTTATTTTTCTTCTCAAAGGCAGATTACCTTGGCAAGGCTATCAGGTACTTTCCATTATTCTGGTTTCTACATTTTGTTATCCCCTCTATGATCCATTGTCTATGCACCATTGTCTCATACTTTCCTGTTGTCTCTGTAAGGGTGATAACAAATCATTCTTGGTCTGCAAGAAAAAGATGGGAACTTCTCCAGATGTTCTGTGTTGTTTCTGCCCCCCACCTCTTAAACAGTTTGTTGAAATAGTTGTCAATATGAAATTTGATGAAGAGCCCAGCTATTCCAAGCTGATAGCTTTGTTTGATGGATTGATTGGATCAAACCCATCAATAAGACCGATAAATACTGATGGGGCTCAGAAGGTTAGTTGTTCTTAAATATAGAATTCGACTTCTGTGTTTGCTCAACGGTCTCTTTCATAATTACCATCTATGAAAATGGCAGATCATCTATCAAGTTGGACAAAAACGCGGAAGGCTAAATGCAGAGGAAGATGATGATGGGCAAGTCAAGAAGAAAGTTCGACTTGGAGTTCCGGCTACTCAATGGGTTTCTGTCTACAATGCTCGGACGCCTATGAAGCAGAGGTACATTTGTGTGTTGGTTTGTTGATTGAGTTGTTTTACATTTGATTGTGTATATGGTAGTTACCTCT
Source organism: Heliosperma pusillum (assembly GCA_022085475.1). Classification (NCBI taxonomy): domain Eukaryota; kingdom Viridiplantae; phylum Streptophyta; class Magnoliopsida; order Caryophyllales; family Caryophyllaceae; genus Heliosperma; species Heliosperma pusillum. Next base: position 119,775 of record JAIUZE010000940.1, on the reverse strand, counting down.
TGTTATGATTAACATAGTGGGGGCGGGTTTTTTTTTCTTTGGATGGGCGGAAGGGTTGGCAATGGATCGGGTCCAGTGAGACCCATACCCAGACCCACAGCAGCCCCCTTGGACCGAAACACGACCTAGATCCGTATGGGTCTGAAATCATTGGATGCAAACTCATACCCATACCCGATGGGTCCAGGTCGGGTCTGGATCTACCCGTTGGTCCAGTCTTGTACCTCATACATCAACCGTAAATCCGTAATTACAGTGGCCATACCCAATATTGATGATTAGCCAATTTAGGGCCATGAGCTTATCGTACTTTTAGCCATACCCAATTTTTCTGCTACTGACTTTCCATCAAAAAAAAAAAAAAATACTCCCTCCGTCCCGGTCATTTGTTTACCATTTCCATTTTAGGGTGTCTCATTCATTTGTTTACCTTTCTATAGTAGGATAGTAGTCTATGAGTAATTTGATCACCCAATAGGACTATTGCCCATATGTCATCCACATGTATAACCACACATGGTCATCTACCATTTCCTTAATAATTGTGCCAAAAGCAAAGGTAAACAAATGATCGGGACGGAGGGAGTATTACTACTACTGGCTACTGACTTACCCAATACATCAATTGTCAATCTGGAATCCGTTGATATAGTTGTGTGTGTGGGGGGGGGGGGGGGGGTTCTCTTTTCCCCTTTAATACTTTGTTTGGAGTTTGGACGTATATGCTTTGTGAAGTCCGCTAGCGTATTATTCAAAGTTAAGTTTGTGTATTGGGTAGAGTAAAATATTGGTTATGTAATATATTGGACTTTTTTTAGTAATTAACGGGTCTACGGGTTGGGTATGGGTCGCGTAAGCCAGACCCATACCCATACCCGACTTATTTTTACAAAGCCCATAGCCCCATACCGTCCAATACCTATTGGGTCCAACCTAGCGGGTATGAGTCGGATCTTGGACCCACTGCCATCCCTGGTGTGGGGGGGGGTTGATTATCGGTGTATAGTTATGATTCTTCATAGTTCTTTTGGCCAATTGGGTTTAATTATTTGCTTTGTGAAGCATCTCGTATTCTGCTATATTATGGAGTCAAAGTGAATGCATTTAGGCTGTGGTTGGGATATAATGGTTCTTACGGAAAACTGTATGTGAACTTTAAGAAGCTATTGTGATCTTTTGTTACATACGGACAATGTGCATATTGGCGCTCCACCGGGAGAAACTTGTATGCTTAAGCTTGCCTAGAATCTATTTGGTGGGAAGATTAATCAGTTATATGAGATTAAGATGTCCTCTTCGTATTTTACTGAGGCCAAGTGCATTTATTGTCTTTTAAGGAAACCACCTGTATGCTTAAGCTTGCATAAAAATCTCTTTAGCGGAAAGAAAACTATGTCGTGTGATAGGACGCTTTCTAGATTGCTAGAAGGTGATTGGCTTTGTTTGTGGGCACAATATTGCAGTGTCCCCTGTTATAAGATGCCAGTGATGTTCGAAAATTCTCTGCTTATTTTCATTAACACAGCAAAAACATAAACCAAAGATCAACATTTGAATATATTAAGGTCGCCTTTTCTTTTTCTTCTTTGTATGTAATGAACATACGGAATATTGCCTGCCGATTTGCTCAATCTTCATACGTATTCTTTATTCATACTTGACTTATGACTATAATACTCTGTATTTCGTAAGAATGAGCAAATGACTAATGTAGTTGTAAAATTAAAATAGTAGTATAGAAGTATAGGGCTATAGGGGGACTGGACTTTTCAAGTCTAGCTTTGAGGCCGTTAAAAGGGATTTTATTATGTCGGAAGGACTTCTATTTGCAGAGCATTCTTAGTGTAAATAAAGTGTTGCCAGTGGTAGGCAGGCGCTCTATTTCTTCTAGCGTGCCGTTTACCCCACATGTGTGGATTTGTGGGTAGAAAGAGGTCGATGCTTGTGGCCTCATATTATTTGCCCGACAATTTGCTGTATGATAGTAGGTACTAGCTAAAACGATATGAGTTCAGCTGTGTGGAGAGTGAATTGATAGTCTATTGAACTATAATGATGTTTATTGAAACATTGTATATCTTTCATTGAACTTTTTCTGTATAGGTACCATTACAATGTAGCCGATGCTAGATTGGCGCAACATGTGGAAAGAGGGAATGATGATGGCTTACTTATAAGCTCTGTCGCATCTTGCTCCAATCTATGGGCATTAATTATGGATGCTGGAACTGGCTTTACTCACCAAATTTACGAGTTATCACCCCATTTCTTGCACAAGGTAGGCTGCTTTTTTGCATAGTATACTACTCATATTAAGCTTATGCGAATTGATCTTTTTTTGATAGATTTGATGGTTAATAATTTTAGGAATGGATCATGGAACAATGGGAAAAGAATTTCTACATTAGTTCCGTTGCTGGTGCTACCAATGGAGGCTCTCTTGTGGTGATGTCTAAAGGTTTGTCATTGAATTATGCTTTGAGCTCGATGAAATAAAAGAAAATAACTATATACCCACTGATTGAACACAAATTCTCATTTGTGACGGGGCAAGACTTATTGCTGATTGAATTGACAATATGTAATGAAGGTACACAGTACACACAGCAGTCTTACAAAGTGAGTGATGCCTTCCCGTTCAAATGGATAAATAAGAAGTGGAGGGAAGGATTCCATGTGACCTCAATGGCCACTGCTGGATCGAGATGGGGAGTTGTCATGTCTCGCAATGCTGGTTACAGTGATCAGGTTGTTTTCGGATCATTTTGCCAGTGTCATCAGTTTTCATTTGTTTATTCTGGCACATTTCCAGTTGTGGATTCAATGCTGATGTGATCAGTTCCTGAATGCTCTGTTCTGTCATATTTGTAGGTTGTGGAGCTTGATTTTCTGTATCCAAGTGAAGGTATTCACAAGCGTTGGGACAATGGATATCGAATAACATCAACTGCTGCTAACCTGGATCAAACAGCTCTTGTTTTGAGTGTTCAAAAGCGCCGGCCTGGTGATGAGACTCAGGAAACTTTGAGAACCTCCCAATTTCCAAGCACGCATGTCAAGGTGATTTTTATCTTTGCATTTAACGCATGCTAAAAAAAGTGTAATACTGTGATTCGGAATAAGACTTATGATTGATATCGTGATATTGCAGGATAAATGGGCAAAAAATCTGTATCTTGCATGCTTATGTTATGGAAGAACGGTGTCGTAAGTTGTGTAACTGTAAGTAAGAGGTTGTAACAATTTGTATGGAAAGTCAGAGTACAATGTGGGCATTAAGCATTCTGATTGCTTCATTTCTCAGTCGTTTACTTGAGAAGCATGCTCATCTAACTGTTGTTGTATTACTAATTTACTATCTATCATCATCATTTATCAAGTATTTATACTCCATTATACTGTATAATTGTGTTGGTGCTATCAAATACCAACCATTCTTTTGCAAATATTGACAAATTTAAATTTTATATACACTAAACAAGGTATGAAACCATAAAAATGTACAAATCAATAAATAATTGTTGACTAATTATTACAAAGAATATATAGAATAGGCATATCAGTCTTGAAAAGTAGCGACCACGGGAGACGATGGTAAACCTTTGGGGGATGGGTGAGACGTATGATCGGAAAGGAGAGAGGGAGATGATGGTAAACCTTTGGGGGATGGGTCATGCGGGTCATCAGAAAGGAGAGCGAGAATGTGACGTACGCTGTTGGATCGGGATCGCCTGAAGCTGAAAGATTTGAGGTTGTTATCCTTGGAGAAAAGATTGGATGATTTAGATAAGATGATGTAAACCAAAGCTTGAACAAGAAGGAACAGACCCAAGTGTATCAATATTTGAAGAAAGGATGAACCTTGAAAGAATGCTGACATATTATTATGTTACTGCGATTTGACAAACTAATCAAATTTATAAAATGTAAAGTGATGGAATGATAATTCAAAGTTGATGCCTGTTTGTTTGTTTGTTTATATAGAAGACGTCGGGAGTGAAGATTAACGCGAGCCGCCGTTTGACTCGTACAAGCCATCTCTCTATCTCTTTTTTGCGTGCATGTCTTTCATTATTTAAATAATTACTTATTATCATCTATCCTCTAGCGTCGGGGTTTTCACATTCTTTTTTTATCTTTTTCAACTTTTTTTTTATTAAAAAAAAAACAAAAATAAAAGGGTAAGGATCGTGACAATCTCATTCTAATTCACTTGTTTGATGTAAATAGGTTACTACCCGAGTCGACAGTTTTACCTTTATTAAGAGAAAAAAACAAAATTATGAAATGTTTAGCAATAAATTTGTCGAAATTGGTACATTTATATTATTAATTTTCATAATATATCCTTATGTGAAACATATTAAAGTAAAATAGTGTATCAAAGTGTCAAATTGAGGTTTAATAAAAAAAAATGTCACTTTATGAACGTCTTGTAAGAGTTATGGTCGGTCAAACATTTTTAACGAAATAAACTTTGACCGATGATATCTCATGCCTATGAGTTCATAAAGTAATGATTATTATTTCAAATCAAAGATCTCGAAAATACGATCATTTTGCAAAAAAAAAAAAAGATTCGTCATGTTCCGTATTCATGATCAATTATACCTGATCAAAGTTGTTTCGAAGAAAGAAAAAAGGAATACGACTTAGAAATTTAAAAAACATAAGAATACTAGTTAGAATATCCCATTATACTACGTCTAAAGAAGGAAATTAATTGGAATCAATAAAAATTTTGGGTTACTCGATCCCGTTTGACGCGTTTGCCGTGCCATTTTGTGACTAACATTCTATATTAACTTCTGCACTTGGCCTTCCCGTCATTATCAATTTTCGGGTTAGGTGGACATTATTTCATGACCTTTTCTGGTTTGTGACCCCTTTAGCCGAGAAAAATATCGTCATTTTATAATTAAAAGTGACCATTTAATGATAAAAGGTTATAACTAAAATTCACTTTCTAACATTAAACTAAAGGTAATTTTTTATCAGAAAATGTTTAGATTTTATTGTAAAATGGTGACATTTTATTGTAAAATGTTCACATTTTATTAGTCTTATTTCAGGCGAATTAAGCTGTATGAAATGTGAATTGCGTTTCTCAAAGAAGAAGGCCATTCTTTGTGATTCTTATGGAGCAGTCATTTGTACACAAGACATTGCTTTTAAAAACACAATTTCTCATAAAAAGACTTAATAGTAATGCTTAAATATCACTAAAATGTCCAAGTTTTCACCATTTCTCAAAGGTTTATGCTTCCATTATTCCAAAGATACATACTCCATACTACTAGTTAACTAATTAGAATACCATACATGTCTACTGACTGTTTTCAGGTTATTATTAAGTATTGATGAGCCTGCAGTTGGTGCGGACCTGGCCAGCTTGCCCAGTCAGTGGAATAATGTTTCCCATTTTGATCATGGAATTCGCAAAATCCTGGAAGAATAGCTGTTTATTCCTGCTATAGCACTCGACGATGCTCTTGCTTGTCGTGTTAGCCGTGTCACTTGAGTATAACTCCTGGTCTGATACAAGAACCCCCTCACTATTCACCAAGTTATTGAAGTAGTGGTTGTCAAATATGTAGGTAGAACTCTGATCAAGAGGGGTCGTGTTATTTCCATCGCCATTGACGGGGCAAACGCTCTGAAGTTGGGAGACTAGGGTTGCATTCATGGTGCTATCCGGAGCTCCTGAATTCGAGAAATTGAATAGCCTTGTACTAAAGGTAGCACATCTAGCCAGCCCTATAGTGTGAGCACCTGCAATTCAGTTTACACTTTCAGTACAAAATGCTCGTATCTGCAAAACAGCCTTAGAATGAATTAAGAAAAGATTTTCAAGACAGCACCTTGTAAGGCAACAACATCAGTTAAGTCAAGACCTTGATCCGCAAACTTAGAAATGATAGAATTCAAGGATTCGAATGGAGATGGTAGAACCGCATTTGCTCCTGTTTGGTTCGCCACCATCCCGTCTCTTCTTCCTAATAATACTCTCCATGTTGGCCCTCCACTCTGCAATTTTACTTTAGTTTGTTAATTTTCTGTGACGGAATTATTTCTGCCATGCACGAACTTCTGCATGTGTATTATGAAGGATATCTTACCAAGACTACAGAGTCGCGAGCAGCAATAGCAAGTATATCAGCACAAGACACAACTCCAGGGCATGAAGTCTCCACGGCACTTTTGATGGCGTCCACCACCTCAAAACCTCTTACAGAGTTTCGGTTAGGTTTTGCAAACTTCTCACTGTCACTTCCATCTAGTAGAATGGACCCATCACAGCCCTGCATACATAGTACAGCATAAATTCATTACCACAGTGATATTATATAAGTCAAAAAAAATTTTATGTTGGGAAAGAAAAACTGACATTAACGAAACAATCATGAAAGTGAAGGCGAAGCAAAGAAGCAGCCATGCGCGTTTCATTGGTGACAGCAATGTGAAGTTGCTGTCTGACAAGCTGAAGGACATTGGGGCATGATGTTGCATAAAAATCAGGAGCCAACTGACATTGTACATGCAGAATGAACAACATTTGCAAAGTCAGAAACAAAATGGCACACTTGATGCCACTGTACTTGTCCATAATTGATTATTAGCTGAGAGATTATATGTTATTAGAGAAGAATTGAAGTAGTAGTTCGGAGTTAGGTTCCATAGTCTGGATATATAGTAAGATGAAGCATGAATTAAGGAGGGTCGATAATGTTAACTGTTAAGCATAAAGCAGAAGGATAATGAATGGGTGGTGCAGTGTGATGTATGGCGGCTGTAGCATGCTTAGTGGTAATGCTGCACTAAAACTCTGTTAGTCAATTAATAATTGGGCGCAAGTAATTATCAAAGTTACATAGCAGAGTCTTATAACTTCATATCAACCTTGATAATGTATATTATTGCGCAGCCCCTTGCTTGTCTTTAGACCATGCATACAAGAGAGTAATGGGATCTTACTGAGCGCCACTCAACCTTGCATCCATTTGTTTACTCCATATTTGTAGTCTACAATGTACATAGTTGACAATCCCAACCTTGTCTTACAGATATCCATATTAGAGTGAGCAACAAGTCTTCCTTAAGGTCGGCCATTTACGTCTTAGGTTTCCGACGGGTCTTTTCTTAACGATCTCAAGTAAAATGTGACCACTTTTGATAAAAAGTTACCAGAACAACAATTTTGAGCTGAAACACTTTTGTCGTTAAATGGTCATAAAAGGCTCGTCTGAAACCTACAATCAAGAATGGTCATCTGAAATGAGATTTTGCCTAGTATGAGATAACGACGTGGGTGAATATAGAGTAGGATATGGATGATATAACTTTCATTGGTAAGAATCATTTCCGGATATTCACCACCAAAATTAGAACTTCCAAATTCCAAACTTGAGCTTATTCACTTAGTCGTATTATCCATTTTTCATTCACACACTCATTGGTTATTGAACTTTCATTCTTACTTGCTTCATTCCTGTCTCTTAAATAATTTTAATCCATCAAGTACAAGTGTACAACAATAAATTGAAAAGGATATTACATGACCCCGTTCAAATCGAGGAAGGATCCTCTCCATTTCATTTTAAGAAATGAAGGTCCACTACTTTTCGATGGTTCGGATTAAGTTTGGACCTGATCGGATGGTTGTAAATTTACTTGAGAATGAAAAGGTAAATGATTGTGATTGGAATATACGATAAAATAATTGTTGTAAGAAGAAATGGACAAAAAAGAAATGGAGAGGATCCTTACTCACACATCTCCATTGTTTTTTATTTTTTTATGATGATTAGTCTGATGTCTCATGTATTGAGCCACTGATGTAGAAATCGGGGCAAAAAACTCGCTTTTAACATGAGACAGTCATGGGCTCATGGCCCGTTCATTTCCCAAATAGTTTGTGGTTCAGTCCGAGTGACTGATGCTGCTAGACCCGAATGGCTCTGCCAATATTTTCACAAGAAGAGTTTGTGACTAATCCTGCCACAATAATAATGATTGTTCTAGAAGATACACTGTAAACGGCAGGCAAGTCATATATTTATAATGTGTTTAAATATGCTATTTATATTGGCCTGCTAATCAACTCACAACACTCAAACTAGGAGCATGACATCGGTGTTAATGAACGACTATTCTGCACAACTCATGGTATCGATTACCATTCATTTCTTCTAAACAGATCCTTCCATGTTTAGCCTTAGTCCAACAAATCTACTGCTAACAACCTACAAACAAATAACTCGGGTATTCGACCATCCAGTTGATTGTTTACACCCGTTAAGGAAGTCACAAGGGTAAAAGACCATTTGATATCCAATTTCTGTATAAATTTCAAATGAAGTACGCCAGCCACAAATCACAATTATTGCTGCATCACCCATTTGATATCCTATTTCTTATAGCCCAGTTTTCCTGTAAAGATATCAACAGCACATCATTTTTTAGCAGAACCCAACACAAAGAGAAACAATTTAAGAACCTCGAAAAACAACTAATCATTTTCTTTACTTACGCAAAACTAACACTATTTATTTACAAATTGGCAAGCATCTAATCACCTGTTAGTGTGAATGTGTGATGCAAGCAAGAACCACAGCCATCGTAACAAGGCTAGCAACCTTCCGAGCAACACAGAAATCAACTCAAATTTGTGCAGATGGTTGCTTTGGTTTCATACAAGGGCTCAACAATATCTTGTCCCCTTGAAAAGAAATGCTTCTCAGAAGGAAACAGGGATCAAATACAAGCATATTTACAAATGAAAAACTTGATTTGGTATCTATCGTGAGACTTCAATCAAAAGAGGCTTACCAATCCAATAGAAAACACAGCCATGTGAACTACCAGCAACCCAACTCCAAGGCCATATGATATGAGTTCTACAGCCCAGTTTGTAGGACATCGGAATACTGAGCATATCAAATATGTGCTCATTCCAAACAAACGAAAAGGAAAAAGAAACTCTTTATATCATGCTTTGTCTGACCCAAAAAAAGCAAATTTTGATAAAGATTAATGCTAGGGCTGACCTAGTATGGATGAAAGCTCTGTTCAAGTGACCTTCATCCAGAATGTACTCAACAACCTTCAAGCAACAAGAAAATGAGACAATACAAGAATTGCAGGATGCTTCTATCAGCTACCGGGAATATTAATTACCTCTAATTGAATAAAGATAATGAATGAATGAATAAATAAAATTTTACACGTAAAAAGGAATTACAGATTGAAATTGCCTTAATAATCATGATATTGGGACAGATAAACACACAAAAGGCCAAATATAGAAGCAACAGTAAAATCCCCAAGCATAAGAAACAGAAGTTGGAAAAGCAAATCATAAACAAGAGCCCAAGAAGATCAGAAAAGGTTTAAGATACTCTATGTAAATGGGGCGCATTATCCAGCAGTGATAGATGTACAAGCCCTATTCATCATATAGGGTTACCATGTTAAAAACCTCGCACCTAAAATACGCTTCTCGAATCATGAAAATCTATGTACTACCCCAGGAAAAGTAGACTGCACTCATCACATGTACTCTCAAAGCAGCACAGATAAGTCATAAATTTAAAATACATCAACATAGTCAAATCTAACGAGTCTTCTACAGCTTTAAATATGAAATATGAACTGATATAGGCATAATTGAGTCTTCTACTTTATGTTTGGTTATTAAATAGTACTCCGTACAGATATAGGTACAAGTGTACAGAACTTGTTAATCAATCCTTTCAGATTTTGAAAGATGTTTCACTACCTGCCTGAAAGAATGTAAGCAGAATAGCAGAGAAAGCATTCGCTGTGAATGGTCTCATGAGACGAGCATTGAATTTTCCCAGATAGATCCTCATCTCCAGATTCTGGCAATGAAAAAACTCAATGGCAATGCTCAGTAAGCAATAGAATACTACATGATGCGCGACAAAGCACTCTGACATAAGAAAACTCCAGGGCAATTCCCACACTACATAGTCAATGCAGTAATGTAGACATAAAATCATCTTATGAATTTTATTCGCTTACAAAATGAGTTCGCTATCCCAGGCAAAATAAAAGAGATTAACTTGACAAGTACATGACGATAAACATTTAAAGGTTTAAACCAGAGATATCTGGTACATATTACAATCATAGGACTCGAGATGACAACTCCCCTTCTCTAAAGCAAATATGTACCATTTGACAAAAGATCAGAATGACTAAAACCCTAACCATACAAGTAATAAACTCCTAGCAAAGTCCTAGAAAAGACACAACACGACTAAGAAAACAAAAGAAAAGAAGATAATCTGGATGACCACCAAAGGGCAATATATAACAGTTAAACTTCTGCTTCCTAACTATCAACTTGAAACATTTTCCTGCAATCACGGCACTTACATTAATGTGAACAAGTTGATGAGTCAACAGAGCCAATGCTCTTCTCTATAACTCTATTCCAGCTTCCTCAAGCATTAGTTCCATCATCCTTAACAGCCTTGTCTGCCGATACCATGTCCCCCATGCATACATCTCCAGTTGCTTCATTATCAATAGAGTTACTGCTGTTTTCTGCTTGTGCGTTAAATAACATGTTCTCGACTTCCTTCTTCAGCATGACTCCACTTCCATTGTTTACTACATTTGTTGACCTATCATTCTCATTGTCCGTATCTGGCGCAATTTCTCCCATGTAGACATCTCCAGCAAGTTGACCTTTCACAGATTCGTCGACAGAGTCCACCTTTGTTCCATCAACTGAACCTAAATCCTCGTTCATCAAGGAATCAAGCTGTTCACTTGGTTTCTCACACCGCTCCACAGCCGGTACCTCAACATGTTCTACACCCTTGTTCGCAGCAGTAGTACCGAACCCAAGTCCATCATCAGGGCCGACCTCTTCAACAGTAAGGTCCTTGAGTTCTTTGTGCAGCGTTTCATTACTGTTAGTCGTTCTCTCCCCAGTTACCAGAGTCCCATCTCTAGGTACAAAGTCAACTTCCTCATTGTCCCTGTTAACAAGCAAGGGGCTATTTCTGAATCCTTCACTACCGTTTTCAGAGACATTTTCCACAACCTCCTCATTAATATCTTCCACTACTTGATTGTGCCTCTCAAGAGAGAGCAACCTCCTCCTAAGTTCCCCAAACTCCCTCTCCATCAAATAAAGCCTTTCCTTAAGTATGAGATTCTCCTCCTCCAACTGCGCAATGTGAGTATCCTGATCATCCACCCTGTTCTCTAGCAGATTATGGTAATCAACCCCGGTATTTGGGTAAATCATCTCAAAGCGGCTCAAGTCATGATCCAACCTCCTTTCAACCTCGACATGTTCCTCAACATCACTCTCACTTGAACCATCTTCTTCCTCGTCATCATAATCATCGACAGTCTCATCATGTCCCGGTGACCTCAACCTAATCAAACCCTTCATGGAGCCATACCCGTCTACACCCCACTCTTCCTTGGCCATATCAACAAGAGCCTCCCTGGAAGGGGAGAAGACAGGAGTAGGCAAGACAGCAGGTGTGACAGGACAGGGTGAGACCATACTAGCAATGCCACCGGCCTTCTTAGCACGAATAATGTAGGAAGTGGTGTTCCTAGGAGCATGTGCATAAGGTCCCATACGATTGAACTTTTTCTTAGGGTGATAGAACCTCCTAGCCTTAAGCCTATTTTGGTGCTCTAGTTCATACAAAGTAGGGGGCTGATACACACAGCCAGCAGGAGGAAGAGCGGTACCATTAGAATTCATACTCATATTCATATTATTCATGGTATTCATGTTAGCATTGTCTTTCCTACTACGCAAATCTTTGCGTTTGTCCATAGGTTTCTTGCCTTTCCAATTATTATTATTATTATTATTATTAGCGGTACGAGCGGGTTTAGAGAGTCCAGGGGCGTACATAGGGTTAGGGAAATTGAGAGGATTGGTAGGAAGAAGAGGAGGAGGCGGCGCCATACTGAGACTGTGAGGCGGGACCGGGGGTTGAGACCACTGACTACCGTAACTCTGACCCATCATCTGACCTTGATTCACCATCATCTGCGCCGGCATCTGTTATCACCAACTTAACTTTAATCATTTACACTTTTAATTCATACGGAGTAATATCTTTCATTTCCATCACAATAATCATACAATTAATTAATTAATTAATTAATTAACAAGATCGAGTACCTTAACCTGATGCTGATTCATCATTTGAGACTGATCGTTCATTGCCCTGCGAATTAAACCCAAAACAACACAATCAATTGTTCGTCGCAGATCAACAATCGAATATACGAGGTTACCAATTTACGCGACTAAATTAATTAAGTAAACTACGATCCAAATATATATATATATTCAATTGATGATTCAAAGTAAACCTAGAAAATTATAATAATAATTAATAATAATAATTAAGAAAACAAAAAGGTGAGAAAAATGACATACTTAAAAAGAGATTAATTGGTGCGATATCTTGAATAGTATGTAAGGCTAGGATTGATTGATTTAATTATTTAAGTTAATTAAACGACTAGTTATTTTCCAAGGAAATATAATATTGTGAAACCAAGGTTGGTTTGGATCTAATTCTCCTTCCCTCTCTCTTTTTCTCTTTCTCTCTCTTCCGTCTGAATAATAATTTGTGGAATTGGATGCCTCGTGCTCTCTTTATATACGCCTTTGCACCCATTAAGTCATTAACTAACGCCTCCATCTTACGTTTTCCTATCCACGCCCTTCATTTCTTATACTTCATCTAACTAGTTTTTATTCTCGTGCCCTATGCACGGGCTATAATTGGAGTTCTTGTGTGTTGATATATCGTCAATTATTTTTGTTTATAATATTTAACTTGCCCATTTTCTTCTTAAGGATAAAATAAATATAAATTGACGACTTCTTACGCTAGTTTATTGTTAAGTTAGCGGGAAAAAAATATAACATATTAAGTATAGAGTAATTATTGATATGATACTTCAGTTGATTAGTTCAATCTCAAACTTGGTTTATGCTCATAATTTGTAATCGATTTACACATTTTAAATATGAAAACAATATTTTTCTATAATATCAATTGCCGAAATTTTTATTTATATTAGATATGCAAATATTTGTCCTTAAGCATAAACTAAACACAATGTACAACTAAATTTTGACCAAATATTATGTAAACAAAAGGCTATGTACGCAAATACAATTATAGTCGTTATTACATAAACAATATATGAATTTAGATAGAGAAATGAAGTAGCATAAAAAAATGGTTCATATGAAGCATTAATCAATTATATTATTAGTGTCAAGATCAGTATTATGTGTAATTCATACCATGATCATTGAACATGATTTTGCTTTCCATATGTCAACTGAAAGTGGAATTAGCATAAACAAAAGTAACAGAGACTCTACTTTAAAAAAGATTATGTAGCATTCAAAAAATCTAAATTAACATGAGAAAAAGGGTTCCATATAAAACTATTATGTACCAATACTATTATCTTCCGTTTTGCTTGAGAGTAAAAACTCCTTCTCGTTTGTAAATTTGTGTAACTCGATCTTCCATTAGTAATTCACCTGCCATTTAATTTGTGTTGAAGTTGATCCCCACTTTAAATAATTTTTTCTAAAATCTCCATAAAAAATATTTATAGTCATAAACTACAAAAAATGAAAAATTGCAGTTAAAACAAATAAATAGGAGTATTGCAAATTAAAAGTAGTGACAATTTTTGTATGTGTATATTGTTGCCATTTTGACACTATATATACATTAGATTATTCCACTTATGATTACAAAATAAATTAGTTACTTTTGATATTCCTTAAGAACTTTAATGTCAATTATAAGACGTTGGAATGTTAATAGTTACAATTTATGTGGATAAATTCTAAAACTTACTATTGAGAGAAGAAATGTAAAAAGTGATCTATAAGTTATTAACTTCACCTATTAATTTCCTTCATTTAATCTTCACTCTTTAATTATTTCTTATATGGCTTTAGAAATATGATACTCCGTATTTATTTATTTATTAGATAAATAGTTTGTAAATAACTTAAACGGCACAAGTGGAGATAAAAAAAAACTTCTCACGTTAACCCTTCAATTATATTGTATATATGTACTATTTATACTATATATTTTTCCACTAATGATTAGGCATTAAATTAGTTAATTTTGATATTCCTTAAGAGCTCCAATGTCGAAGATAAGACGTTTGAATATTAACATTTACAGTTTATGTGGATAACACTTAAAATTACTACTGAGAGAAGAACGATCAAAAGTGTATTAGAAGCTATTAGCTCCACTTATTAACTTTCCACTTTAATATTTTTTTAGTTGACTTGTAAAATATAATCATAAATGTTTTTATTTAGATAAACACTTTGTAAATAGGTTATCTTCACACGTGTCGTTAAAAAAACTACTCAGGTTATACTTTAAATATTGTATAAATCTATAAAAAGCTTATCTTGACACGTGGATTTAATGAAAAAACTACTTAACTTGGCCTTTTTATTATATTGTATTTATATTGTATAGATTAAGTAGCTTTGATCATTCAGTTTCCTTCATGAGAAATGTCCTAAAAAAACCAAGTGATTTGAATCTCCTATGACTCTTCATTGTCCAACTTTCATTTGAATTTGTTAGACTTTTAAGTATATTGTATAAATAGAAAATACATTAATTAATTAACAACTTAATTGTATAGATAGATTGTTTAGTGTGTTAAGAAGACACTTATTCTAGTAGCGCCACATAGGATTTAGAACACTAAAAAGCTTCCATGTGAAATGCTTAGTTTGTCTTTTTATATTATTTATAGATTTCCCTAACATTTTTTTGTCATTGCATTTCTACACCTAACTATTACCAGCTTGTCTCAATGAACACGCGCATTATCCGACAAAAGCTTAAAACGGATAGTGCCCCTATCACAATATTCAAGTGGGAGGGTAAGTGGGGGATTCATTTGTCATCCACTTGTCTTCCCACTTGCACATGTGAGAGCCTGAAAGGGGCATTATCCGTCTTGGGATTGAATAAAGCTCGAGTCCCAAATGACTTGGGAATGAATTTCATAAATATAATATGGCTTAAGGGAGATGCATAATACTAGGTTTTCATTTAGTAATCTATAATTGATCCACTGAAAGCCCATCATAAAGACAACATCAGTGGTAAACCTAATTGGAACAAATAGAGAGAGAACCTACTGGCTCATGTTATTCTTCAGGAATTCGAAGTCGAGATTGCTCTTTCGCAAGGAGATGAATTATATGCTCACGCTGATTAGAGACATTGTCTTTCTGTCATCATTAGCAAGGTCAAACATTAGTACATATCAAACTACAGTGAAGAGCAATATTCCAAATTTCCACCAAGATTACAGGACAGAGATGTACAAATAAGTCTGAGTAACAGCCATGCTCAATAAAGTGAAACTGCGTTTTCCATAAAGGTTGACAGAGACATGGTACTGTAGACAAAACCAGTCTTTTAAACAGAACAAGTTCAATATCCAGGTAAAACAGAATGTAGTGATCGACTTTAGCATTAGGATGTGTTAATAAAAAAAAATATGTAGTGAGAATGGGTTAAAATCTTGCGTAATGTCAAAGATTCTGCACCATGAAGACCATACAACGTGCTCCTTCTAGTATATATCTAACGACAAGTTCAGACTTATCAATGAAATTTTGATTTTAGAAGATGGTAATCCATGGCCTCCTCTTTATAACGGCCTTACTTGAAACCCAGTGACATACAACAAGGACTTAATTTTTTTCATATTCTAAATTAAGTTACTAAACAGGATTAGAACAAATCAAATTAGTAACTAGTGATTAAATTTGATTATGCACAGAGAATAAGCAAACATAATGATAAAACAATAATAAAAAATATATATACCTGAAACCCAAAAACATACTGCAGAAAATCAAGCACGTCAGGACTCCTGAGTGGAGAAACAATATCGGCTAATAAATTTGGTAGACCTATGATACCCTTCAGAGCAGACACACTTGCTCTCATCTAACAAAACATTTAGTAGGAATTAGAACAACCAGCAACAAGGCTAAAGCTATCTTATTACATAATTTAATCGTATCAACATCTGACTTTAAACAACGACATTATCTCTGCACCAACGTACCTCGTGTTGGAGTAAGTGTCCTCTACAATAGTGCGATCACATGATTAAATCTCAATAATAAGAATACAAAGGGATGATGAATATTATAGTCAACTGGCCAATATTAATCGGTAACGATTGGGTCACTCGAGTTTGACGTTACTGTCGTATGACGGTGGTGATCAGTTGATTCCTTGAGGTCACACCTAAAGGACAATTCCATAATCATGTACATTAATTAATTGTATAGCGATACAGATTAATTAATCCCTTAAATTGAACCAAGTTTATATTGTAAGTGAGATTTATATCTTATTGTAACATGATTAAATAAGATTCATTTTAGTAATTTAATTGTTTTATTACTAAGAATGCATTATGTTTATGAAACATTTGAGATAAGCAAAATTGGTTGATTATAATTACAATTTGTTGTGGATTATATTAACCAAATATGAGATGACCCATTTATTTACATGTAATTATAAAATGTGACTTAAAATGTTAAGTCTAATTTATGTGTTATGAAATTGCATTTAAATTGGTTAAATGCACTTTTATAAGCAAAATTACATGTTACATGTCACATGTCACATATGTGACAAATGACAAAATGCAAAAATAAAATGGACACCCATTTTATATGGGTGCACCGGTTTTGTGAGCCTAATAAGTAGGATTTTAGGTTGTAATTTTGTTCTAATAAATTACGAATTTGACCAAATCATTACTACATAAACCTATACACTCAACCTAATGCCTTGTTAAGAACAATGAAACGGTCAACACCCCATCCATGTGATGGTGGGGTGGCCGGTTATGAGAGCAATAATATGAAGGATTTGTCCTTCTTATTAAAACACACAATCTCATATTCATTTTGCATGCAATCTCTACTTTTCTCTAATTTACTTTCTCACATTAAAACTTAAGAAGTTTATAGAAAACTTAGAGTTCATATTTCTAATAAAAATTACTAGTGTAGTAATAAGAGTTATTAGATTTATTATTAAAGGCTACTACATTTATATACTAGTGTAGTATTTTGTAGAGATTAAAGGGTTGTCTTGGGTGTTACTAATAGAAGTGTTTTTATACTAAGAACTTGGAAACCATCCTCATATTCATAGCTCAAGAACAATATTGGAAAGGAGTTCAAACTTCAAATATTGTGCCCATTTCTTCATAATCAATGTAAGGAATTTGTTCTTACTTAATCTTTTGTTATGCATGCATAAGATCCACATAGTTTAAAAGTAAACTATTTATTAAATGTTATTAGAAATGTCTAATATTGAGTTTAAGAAACTTACACCTCGGCCAAGGCAACTATCCCGTTTGTTGTGCTTGTAGTATCGAGAGGAATAATATTGTACGCAATCAAATCCTCGGTCATAGCCGTATCAGATGCCATAACACGTTTAAGTTGAAGGTATAAGCAAAAGAAAAGTACTTAGATGACTACAATCATAAATGAATTTTGCAAATGCTTATGTTTTAAAAAACATTAGAAATTTACAAGGACACAAACGTCCTAATTCATTATAGATTACACAAGTTATTATAGCTCAAAAGGAAGATTCAATCACTATAGCTGTTATCCTTTTTTACACATTCTATTGAGAACAAACATACCATTTCCAGCTTTGTGAATATTTTAGTTCCTCAAATATGCTCACCCACGTGTGAATGCTCACATGGAAATATAAGATGAGAATTGATTCTTTATAAAAGAGCGATTGATGAACTTCAAATGGCATTATCATGGGTTATTGATTTAAAATGTGGTCATTTATGCAACTTATCAATTGCCATTGCACTCTAATTTCCACGGGACCTCACCTGTGAGGGTGAATTAATTAATATACCTCCTATGACATTCACCCATATTTGATGTCCCACATTGAAAGACAAGGAGAGAGTTCATCGTATCCTCAACAAGGTGTTATTCAACCCACTACCGATTGCCCAATTGGTAACCAGGAGCGACTTCCTTTGGGATTAGATAGTGGACTCTTACACCAAGTGGGAGAGACTGGCCAAGTCGTGGATGCCCCTTTAAGAGAATGATGTAGAGCGGTCCATCTAACCCCAAAAGAGCAGCCCCCCCCCCCCCCCCCCCCCCCCAACCCCAACTAAAAAAAATGGACATGAAGGTCCCTCTCATCGAACGCTCTGCAGAAGAATCTGCACTACCTAGTTTAACCTCAAAATGAACTAAATTTTGTAATTGGTGTATACGGAGATGTCTGGATAAAGATCGAACAAACCCATTGTACAATAGATAGAGTCGGGATTTGAGACTAAATTACAGAAATATGTGTATTCCCCTATATAACAGACTCCTCTTCTATTAGATAGTTAGTTATGTAAATACACCTAATGATGATGTCAGCATAGTTTGTTAGGTTGTTAGAAGTAGTTAGAGTTGGTTGTATAAATACTAACTACCTTGTACATTTCTTCTAAGTTAATCATAATAAAAATCTCTCTTCTATTTAGATTTTGTTCTTCATTCTCTCTCTCTAGAGAAGATCTTTCTAATCTTGTTAATCACATCATCAGCAATGGAGATTTATCATGGTATCAGTCGACTTTGGTGACGATTCTAGGGTATAATTGATCAATTTGCATCTATTCGTGCTGTTTTTTTTTCAGATTTCTGGTATAAATCTTTCTTTCGCGTTTTTTTCCCCAATTTTAACCTAGAAATCGCAATTGATTTTATTCGTTATAGCTTCCGCACAATTCTTCATAATTTCTGTTGATTCTACATTCAACGATTGCTTCTTTGATTGATTCAATTGATTGAAACTTTCATAATTTGGTTAGTTTCGTGTTGATTTCTTTGATATTTCACACATTCTTGCTTTATTATCATCATGCCTGAAGTTACTTCAACAAATTCCGCTTCCTCTGCTTCTTATGCTTGTTTTGATGATCCTTTGTATCTTTCGAATACGGATCAACCTTCTCTTCATGTTGTTGACTATAAGTTTGATGGCACTGGTTTTACTTCGTGGAAAAGAGATGTGTATACTGCCTTGATTGCTAAGAACAAAGAGTCTTTTGTTGATGGAACTTTTAAAGCTCCTCCTAAGACTGATAAGCTTCACAATCAGTGGGTAAGGTGTGATTACATGGTGATGAAGTGGTTGTCTAACTCTTTGACTAAAGAAATACGTGAAACTGTTGAATATACACGTAGTGCTAGAGAGTTATGGACAGAATTAATTGAGCGCTATGGTCAAGTAAACAGTCTTGAGATTTATCAGCTGAAGAAGGAGTTGAATGAATCTTCTCAAGCTAATCATTCTCTAGTAGAATACTACAGTAGGATGAAGAGAACTTGGGATAATATTGATGCCTTAGATCCTGTACCTATGTGTACTTGTGGGGCTGTTGATGCTTGCTCTTGTCACCTCCTGAAGAGGTTGTTAGACAGGGAATCTAACTCCAAATTGATTCATTTTCTTATGGGGTTGAATAATGGATATGAAACTGTCAAGACTAATGTATTGACCATGGAGCCATTGCCACCTTTGAATAAGGCTTACTCTTTGTTACTCAAGATTGAAAGGCAGAAACAGATTTCAGAAGCCATTGATGTTCTAGGGGAAGCAAATGCTTATGTCAGTTCCAGGGTTCATGATGGCAGACAAGGAGAATGGAAGAAGCCTAGAACTAATGAATATCCTGGTGATTCTGATGTACCTAGATGTGCTCATTGTAATGTTAAAGGGCATGCTATTGAAGATTGTCATAGACTAAAGACATGTACTCATTGTGGAAAGAAGGGTCATGTCATTGATTTCTGTTATCATCTTAGATCTAAGTCCAAGTATCATAAAGGGAAAGGACCATATAAAAGTAAGCCTGCTGATACCTACTTTACCACAGGACAGAATGTTTATAAGCGTGCTGCTTATAATGTGGATACAGCAGGAGATTTTACTCAGGATATGGGTCAATCACCTTTGGAGTTTTCTGCACATGAATCTCATGACAAGAATGTGTCTTCTACTTCAGCATCACCTTGCACTTCTGCTGCTCTTGGGTCTGATGTTCTCAATACTATGGCACAGACAATCTATCAACAAGTCATGAGGTCTTTTTCTGACAATCCTGCGATTTCTTCCTTGAATTTTGCAGGTATTGTCTCTTATTCTCATGCTAATACTGTTATCAATCAGTCCTATGTGCATGATTGGATTGTAGATTCAGGGGCATCAGACCACATGACTTCTCATGCTCATCTTCTTTATGATGTCTATCAGTTAAGACACCCTATACATGTTTCCTTGCCAAATGGATCTATGACAGTGGTACATAGTGCAGGAAAGTTAAATCTTAATCCACACATCACTCTTCATGATGTCTTTCTTGTCCCTACCTTCAAACAAAATTTACTCTCTGTTGGTAGGATAATAGAGATGTTACCTGTGAATGTTATATTCACTAAGGATGTTTGCCTATTCCAGGACCTTTCAAGTAAGGTCACTTGGGCTATGGCACAGAAGATTGAAGGACTTTATAGATTGCAGCCAGAATATCATGCTACTGCTTCTAGTATAAATAAACAGTGTAATACACTTGCTTGTAATATGAGTAGTTTTAATTCTGTTTCTAAACAGAAACTTGATCTATATCATGCTAGATTTGGTCATTCTTCAGCAGAGAAAATGAGGCATGTAATAGATCATAATTTTTCTGGACTTAATGATTTTTTTTGTGAGACATGTGTTCTTTCCAAACATCATACTCTTCCTTTTCATAAAAGTGAATCACATGCTCTGCACTGTTTTGATCTGATTCATATGGACCTATGGGGGCCTTATAAGACCCCTAATATCAATGGTGCAAAATACTTTCTCACTATTGTTGATGACTGCTCTAGATGTACCTGGACTTTTCTTTTCCATAATAAGGGTCAGGTGTCTGGGTTAGTCAGAGGTTTTTTGGAGTTGGTCTTCACACAATTTGGCAGCAGAGTTAAAATTGTTAGAACAGATCATGGCACTGAGTTTGTTCAACAAACATGTGGACAAATGTTCTTAGAAAAGGGTATAGTCCATCAGAAAAGTGTATTGGGGAGGCCACAACAGAATGGTAGAGTTGAACGCAAGCTAGCATAGACACCTTGTGGAGACTGCTAGGGCATTGAGAATTCATGCTAATTTGCCCACCAGGTTTTGGGGTGAATGCATTTTGACTGCTACTTATCTCATAAACAAAATGCCCACTCCTGTCCTGGGTTGGAAGACTCCATCTGAAATCTTGCACAAACAGCAAGTCACATATGATGAATTGAGAGTTTTTGGGTCACTCTGTTATGCTACAATGCCTAAAACTCATAGGGACAAGTTTGGAAAGAAAGCTAGAAGATGTGTTTTCATTGGTTATCCTTATGGTGAGAAGGGATACAAGCTGTATGACTTAGATAATCATAAAGTTTTTGTTAATAGAGATATAATATTCAGAGAGTTAGACTTTCCTTTTCAGGACAAGATGACATCCACTCAAAAATCTTTTGATCCAATCATACAATTTGATAACAATATTTCATCTCCTATTCCTGAAGCTCTTTCAAGTCCATACTCTCAAATAAATTCTCCTATTTTCAACAGTATGGATCATAATGATTTGATCACTCATCATTCTTTTGATAATGAATTCCCAAATAATTCACATCTTTCAGATACAAGTCACAATGAGAGTTCTTCCACTTCCACTGAGACCATATCTGTTCCTGAATTACAGGCTCCTCCTGTTTTGATTACTGTTACTCCACCTACTGATGTGCTTTGTCAGCCTAGACAGTCTATTAGAGACAGGCAAATTTCTGTGAAGTTGAAAGGGTATCACTGTCCCATTAAATTGCCTGGTCAAAAGTCTGTTTCTCAGAATGCAGACTCAAACACTTCTGTTTCTCATGCTTTTCATGCACACATTATCAGTGGCCTTGATAGTTTTGACAAAGGTTACATAGCATCTTTGGCTAATGTTTTCCTGACAAAGGAACCTTCTACTTACAATCAAGCTAAGGATGTTCCACAATGGCAAACAGCAATGAGACATGAATTAGATGCCTTGGAAGCAAATGAAACATGGGATTTGGCTCCTTTACCTAATGGGTATAAAGCTATTGGTTCTAAGTGGGTATACAAGATTAAACATAAATCTGATGGTTCTATTGAGAGGTACAAAGCCAGATTGGTAGCCAAGGGGTATAATCAAGTTAAAAATAAAGATTACAAACACACTTTTTCCCCTGTTGCCAAGTTTACTACAGTGAGATCTTTACTTGCTATTGCTTCCATTAAAGCCTGGCCATTACATCAATTGGATGTGAACAATGCTTTTTTACATGGGCATCTTGAAGAAGAGGTATACATGGTTCCTCCAGCAGGGTATACTAAGGTCAAACCTGGTATTGTTTGCAAGCTAAGAAAATCCATTTATGGTCTCAAACAAGCCTCAAGGCAATGGAATGTTGAGTTGACAAAATTTTTTAAGAGCCTTGGCTTTATACAATCAAGAGAAGATTATTCTTTGTTCATCAAGGAAAACTCAGGTCTTTTCTTGCTTGCCCTTGTATATGTTGATGACATCTTGTTAACTGGTAATGATATGGCTGGAATTGTCAACACCAAGGCTGCCCTTCACAATCAGTTTACTATAAAGGACCTTGGCCTCATGAGATATTTTTTAGGACTCGAGGTTGCCAGGAATGATACAGGAATTATGTTAAATCAACGCAAGTATATTGCTGACATTATCACAGATATGCAAATGGAGCATTGTACTGCTGCAACCTTTCCTCTTCCCAAAGGTTTAAAGCTTTCTACAGATGAAGGAGCAATTATGGATGACCCTGAACAATACAGGAGGTTGATTGGTAGATTATTATACCTCAACCTTACTAGACCAGATATATCATATTCTGTCCAGCACTTGAGTCAATTTGTCAGTCAACCTCGACTCCCACATATGCAGGCTGCCATTCATGTTGTCAAGTACTTGAAAGGTACCATCAACACGGGGTTGTTTTATTCTGCTCATACTGATCTCAACATGACTGCCTATAGTGATGCTGATTGGGGGTCTTGCAATTTCAGTTGCAGATCCTTAAGTGGTTTCTGTGTTTTCATTGGGTCTTCTCTTGTGTCATGGAAGACAAAGAAACAGAAAACTGTGAGCAAAAGCACAGCTGAAGCTGAGTACAGAAGTCTTTCATACACAACAGCAGAGCTTGTTTGGTTGGTGGCTTTACTGAAAGAGCTTCACATTGATCCTCAACTTCCTATACCTCTTTTCTGTGACAATAAGGCTGCTCTTCATATCTCTGAAAACCCAGTCTTTCATGAGCGTACCAAGCATTTGAATGTGGATTGTCATTTTGTTCGAGATAAATTGCTTGAAGGTTTTCTATCTACTAGATATGTTAGAACTGGCTTACAACTTGCTGACCTAATGACAAAGCCTCTAGGGACACAACAACATCATTTTTTGTCTCTCAAGCTTGGTCTTCGGTTTGCTACCTTAGATCCACCTTGAGGGGGGCCTATTAGATAGTTAGTTATGTAAATACACCTAATGATGATGTCAGCATAGTTTGTTAGGTTGTTAGAAGTAGTTAGAGTTGGTTGTATAAATACTAACTACCTTGTACATTTCTTCTAAGTTAATCATAATAAAAATCTCTCTTCTATTTAGATTTTGTTCTTCATTCTCTCTCTCTAGAGAAGATCTTTCTAATCTTGTTAATCACATCATCAGCAATGGAGATTTATCATCTTCCACTTCACTCATTCTGACATGTCAATGAGGTATAAATAAGAAGCATCTTTTACATGTTTATAAAAAAAAAGGGAAAAAAAAACTAACTTTGCCCAAAACAGAATTGAGTTTGCCGAAGGAAGTTCGACATGAAGCCAACTTTCCACAAGTTTGAATATTGATTGAGCATAGCCCACATTCATTATCATCTTTAAAATTTGGACACCTTTAAGGATTTTGAGTTGCCAAGGTAGGAACTCTTCTATTACTTTAGGTTACAGTTAATAGCAAACAGAAGTAGACACCATACACAACAATTAATTAGTAAATCTAGGGAAACGCAAGGGAATATCAAATTTACAACCTCTTATGGTATCAATCTTTCAGCTTCTTCAGGAGAGACCTCCTCCGTCATCTGTTCAAGCACGTCTCCTAACACCTTGAGAGTTGCAAAAATCTTTTTCCTTTTCTTGGTTTTCCTCTCCAGTCTGATGTCAAAAGAGACTAAATGACTTGTTTGACACAGTTGTACAATAACAAAAAAAAAGGAGCTCTAATCCTAACAAGTTAACATCAACTTTTTTCACATTCCAAAGAAGGTGCCAGCATTAACAAATTACAGAGACGGGTAACCGAAAGATTCTGGCATTGCTCAATCACCTAAGCATGATCAAAGAGCATTCACAAAAGGAAAGCATCCACATCATACCAAGAAGTAGTATATGATATATAGAGATAGCGGTCAGCTGCTAACATATTAAATGTAGTGAACAAGCGAATCGACGTGCCTTAAAAGAACAAAAAGACAGAAAAATCCAGGTCATGCATTAAAAGCAACTTCAATACTTGTGCCAAGATTACGGAAGGTAAATTTAAGATGCAAGAAACCAAGGACATACTCTCCAAGGTTCCCTCTAACAACGGTAGACTCTCTGAGCTTGATTTCGTCTTCGATCAGGTGATACACATTATGCATGTGTCTATATTTGCTATAAAATTCTCGCAAACGAGCAATATCTTAACTTCTGTCTATATTGCCAACTTCCTTTTTTGCTAATTTTTGCTGGATGTTGGAAAGAAACGACAAAAGCATTAAGGGTATAATATCGCCTAAAGAAGCATAAGAAAAAATAAAATTCTAAAAAGATAATCCGCAAGTGGATAAAGTAAGATAATGTTGATCCTAGTGTTTGAGTGTATCGATAATTAGTATGATCGGTAAGCATAACTCAAACAAATACAAGTATAGATAAGGATATAGATAATAGAGTAGAAGCAACCTCGATGACGGACATCAAACCAGTTTTGAACTGCAAAACACCGCGTCCCTTGCTATTAGGGTCGAGATTATGAGCAATGGCATAGGCGTGCTCACATACTACAAATAAACTCCATCAATCAATCAATCAATCAATCAATCATTCAATCAATAAACAAATATTAGCCAAAAGAATAATTAAAGTGAAAGGGCATATATAGATATACATACGTATTCGGGCAACATTAGGGTCATCGTCTTGAATTTCATCAGCAATACGGAGAATATCATCAATATACACTAATATATACACAGTCACACTGACAATGTCAGATAGTATGAGAATGTCTTTTCTTTTCTTTGTCACTTGCTTCACGTCTTCACTTGTCTACTCTACTTGGGCCTCAACTCTCCCTTTTCCATTTTCTTAATTCATCCGGACTTTACCACCACTTAATCTCACTACCTTTAAAAAATTAAGTACAAAATAATCATCGCACGTGATATCCTCCATAAATAATCTTATTGTACGGGGGTCTATCATTTTATATTACCTTATCTTTTACCACTATTTTATACGGAGTATTTGCTTTCTTCTTCAAATAGATAGATTTCTAGAACCACAAAATATGAGTATCTTATGAAATGGTTAAAAAAATGAAATACGGTTTAAGTTTTGAAGCCTTCTTAACGCGCTTTTACTAAAATACTAGATTAGATATTTTACATCTTGTCGGGAATGTGTCATATTTTCCATGAGGTATCAATATAATTGTTAAAGATCTTATCCATCTGTCACAATAATTCACATAAATACGCTTGACTAATTTTAAAGCTTTCCTTTTTTCTCTATTGTGGTTTACACTAACATGAAGGCAAGTCATATGTTCGCCAAGATTGTTTCTAGATGGAAAATTTAACGATGACCGGAATGTTTACAGTTTATTGCAAATCATTTAAACATATGAAAACGATAGGAAAAAAAATAAGATATAGAAAAAACACAATGTTCGGTAATATCGTTATGTTGTGTTTTTTGTGCTATACTAAATCCATGAGATGGCAAATTGAAATTTTAATTGCATAAATTATTTCCATAACAATCACGTACACAACGTTCGGTAATATCGTTATGTTGTGTTTTCTGTGCTACACTAAGTAGGGGTGTTCAGGAAAAACCGAACCGTAAAACCGAACCGTCAAACCGAAAAACCGCATTTTTTTAGGTTCGGTTAACCGAACCGTGATGCCCAAAGCGGTTCGGTTAACCGAACCGTAATTAAATAGTTTTCGCGGTTCGGTTACGGTTCGCTATTTAAACCTCACGGTTAACCGAACCGAACCGTTTGGCACAAAACATAAGACTTAATTAATGGGCTTCCTGCTTCTATACTACCCAAGTAATACCCAGCCCAAACAAAAAAATCACTTCTCAAACCATTCACTCAAACACCATTCATTTCTCTTTGAAACCCTAAAACCCCAAACACTCAAACACCATCTCACGACTCTCCTCTTTACCGCCACCTCTTTGCCGCTTTCTCGCCGTCCCTGTGCTGCTTTCTCGCCGTCACTGTGCTGCTTTCTCGCCGTCACTTGCTGCTTTCTCGCCGTCACGCCGTCTCTTTGTCGCTTTCTCGCCGTCTCTTTGCAATCTTTAGTACTCTTTATTGGCTTGAATCCTTATAATATTCATTTGATTGATATGTTAAAGCAATGTTTATGTTAAAGCAGTCTCGCCGTGCCGTCGCCGTCGCTTTCTGCCGTCTCGCCACTCTCGTCTCATTTTAAAGCAGTTTTATGTGTTTGATTGATATGTTAAAACAACCTCATTTGATTGGTATGTTAAAGTAGTGTTTGTGTTATAATTTGATATATAGTCTGTATTACTGTGAAATAGCAACAAGTATCCATGAAATTGCTGTAAATTGTAATTCAAAACGGTTCACGGTGAACCGTAAAACCGAACCGATTTGTTCGGTTAACCGAACCGAAATAAACCGTATCAAACGGTTCGGTTTAGGGTCGACTTGCAGCCGAACCGTATATTCGGTTCACCGTACAAACGGTTCGGTTCGGTTAACCGAACCGTGAATGAACACCCAAACACTAAGTCCATAAGATGGCAAATTGAAACTTTAATTGCATAAATAATTTCCATAACAATCACATACCCAATGTTCGGTAATATCGTTATGTTGTGTTTTTTTCTGCTAGATACACAATGTTCGGTAATATCGTTATGTTGTGTTTTTTGTGCTAGACTAAATGCATAAGATGGCAAATTGAAATTTTAATTTCATAAATTATTTCCATAACAATCACATACACAACGTTCGGTAATATCGTTATGTTGTGTTTTCTGTGCTACACTAAGTCCATTAGATGGCAAATTGAAACTTTAATTGCATAAATTATTTCCATAACAATCTCATACCCAATGTTCGGTAATATCGTTATGTTGTGTTTTTTTGTGCTAGATACACAATGTTCGGTAATATCGTTATGTTGTGTTTTTTTGTGCTAAACTAAATCCATAAGATGGCAAATTGAAATTTTAATTGCATAAATTATTTCCATAACAATCACATACACAACGTTCGGTAATATCGTTATGTTGTGTTTTCTGTGCTACACTAAGTCCATTAGATGGCAAATTGAAACTTTAATTGCATAAATTATTTCCATAACAATCTCATACCCAATGTTCGGTAATATCGTTATGTTGTGTTTTTTTGTGCTATATACACAATGTTCGGTAAAATCGTTATGTTGTATTTTTTATGATAGACTAAATCCATAAGATGGCAAATTAAAATTTTAATTCCATAAATTATTTCCATAACAATCACATACACAACGTTCGGTAATATCGTTATGTTGTGTTTTCTGTGCTACACTAAGTCCATTAGATGGCAAATTGGAACTTTAATTGCATAAATTATTTCCATAACAATCTCATACCCAATGTTTGGTAATATCGTTATGTTGTGTTTTTTTGTGCTATATACACAATGTTCGGTAAAATCGTTATGTTGTATTTTTTATGATAGACTAAATCCATAAGATGGCAAATTAAAATTTTAATTCCATAAATTATTTCCATAACAATCACATACACAACGTTCGGTATTAGGGTCGAGATTTTGAGCCATGGCATCGGCGTGCTCACATACTACAAATAAACCCCATGAATCAGTCAATCAATAAACTAATAAAAACATACACAAGAATAATTAAAGTGAAAGGGCATATATAGATATACATACGTATTCGGGCAACATTAGGGTCATCGTCTTGAATTTCATCAGCATAACGGAGAATATCATCAATAATTCTGGAATTAGCTAACGAAGACGGGACATTCCCGGCAATTCCGACGGTATGTCTGGTGAAAGCGTCGGTAGCACTCCTTCTAGCATTTCTTAATGCGCCCCTAACTAGACGCTCCCATAACTCTTCCGCTCTCGACATCGGAAATGATAACTTGGGTTGTACAGTTTAGGAATGAAGATGAGTTACTGCAAGCCTATCTATCATATACACTAATATATACACAGTCACACACTGACAGTGTCATATAGTATGAGAATATCTTTTCTTTTGTTTGTTTATTATTAATCGGACCTCACTTGCTTCACGTCTTCACTTGTCTACTCTACTTGGGCCTCAACTCTCCCTTTTCCATTTTCTTAACTCACTACCTTTTAAAAATTAAGTAGAAAATAATCATCGCAGCATCGCACATGTATATGCTCCATAAATAATCTTATCGTACGTGGGTTTATCATTTTATGTTACCTTATCTTATACCACTATTTTATACTAACTTTCTTCTTCAAATAGATACGGAGTAGATTTCTAGAACCACAAACATATGAGTATCTTATGAGATGGTTGATGAATACGCAAAAAAAGTGAAAAATAGTTTAAGATTAATTTGAAGCCTTCTTAACGCGCTTTTACTAAAATAATAGATTAGGTCTTCTACATCTTGTCGGGAATGTCATGTTTTCCATGAGGTATCAGTATAATTGTTAAAGATCTTATCCATTTGTCACAATAATTCACATAAATACGCTTGACTAATTTGAAAGCTTTCCTTTTTTTCTCTATTGTGGTTTCTCGCCAAGATTGTTTCTAGATGGAAAATTTAACGATGACCGGAATGTTTAAAGTTTATAGCAAATCATTTAAATATATGAAAACAATGGAATAAAAATAAGATATAGAAAAAACACAATGTTCGGTAAAACCGTTATGTTCTGTTTTTTGTGTTGGACTAAATCTATAAGATGGCAAATTAAAATTTTAATTGCATAAATTATTTTCATAACAATCACATACCCAATGTTCGGTAATATCGTTATGTTGCCTTTTTTGTGCTAGATACCCAATAATGTTCGGTAATATCGTTATGTTGTATTTTTTGTGCTAGATACACAATGTTCGGTAATATCGTTATGTTGTGTTTTTTGTGCTAGACTTATTAATTTATAAGATGGCAAATTGAAATTTTAATTGCGTAAATTATTTTCATAAAAATCGCATACACAAAGTTCGGTAATATCGTTATGTTGTGTTGTTTGTGCTACACTAAATCCATAAAATGGCAAGTTGAAATTTTAATTGCATAAATTACTTCCATAAGAATCACATACACAAAGTTCTTTAACCATTAACTTTGTCGTCTAATTGTTTGTGTCTGTTGTTTGAGAACAGATTTTAAAATAAACATAAATGAAAGCTATAAAATTCAGGATTTGGCAGTTGCCACACAAGACGATGAAATTTGTTGTTGTTATGCAATTGTATTTGTTGCCATCTCTTCCATAACGTTTGCAGAGGAAGAACCTTCAGATGTAAGCAATGACCTTGGCATTACTGTAATTCCAGTGCCACATCGTACAATCTGTAGATCTTTGCTTTTGAACTTACCTTGTCTTCTTGTCTTCTTTTCAACACGGGACTCATTCTTGTAATGTTCCTTGGCGTGTGCTGCAAAGATATGTCCATTATGGAAAACCACCCGACACTTAGGGCAAGTATACGGACCATACTTTACGTTAGGGCGACTACGTCTCACATCCAAATGTCGTTGATGTTCTCCTCCTGTTGATCCAAAGGTGCCATCTTCTTCTATGTTTCTTTCCTGATAACCCACTTTAGGCTGTGTTTGAAAGTGAGACTAAGAAAGACAAACACAATTAGTACTTAGTATACCTTTGTTTATGAATTCATGAAAAAAAGAAACGTACTAGTAAACATGGTGATATATAGACTAAAGCAAGATTTGGTTACTTACATCAAAGTTGTGATTAGCGACATAAGAAGGCATAGGGATTTCATTCTTGATAAAAGGGAAGGGCATGAAAGTCTGGAAATGATGATGGGGTTTTGAGAAAGGAGTAACGTCAAGCCTATGACCGTGTTGACGGGAGAGACCTTTACCTAACATGAAAGAAGCCATGGCTGGGCTTGGATAATTCCTAGTTACCTGTGTATACGTAAAGTCAAGCCAAGGTTCTGACATTGTTACCGTAAACTTAGTTTGTGAGTGAAATGAGAGATAATAATTTATGTGATGATGACTATCGATCTAACCAACGTCTTTATATACCGGTATTTAATACACACTTATGGAAAAATATCACCTGTAATACTTTTCCAACTTTGTTAACAACCATATATGTTATAAAATAAAATGCAATCTCCCCTTTTACGATCCATATATAGTGGATGACATTTATTGTAAAATGTATGTTACGTGAATGTACATTAACTTAATTGTGAAACTGTCATTATAAAAATCCAATTAGTCTCCTTTCAACAAACGCATATGTCTTAATATTAAAATGGATCAAATATCATCTAACTTGTGCATATAAGATAAATCTATTATTTTTTCCAGTGTATTATACATTTGTCTTATTCATATTATTTGATCTGTCTTGAGTTTAAGACAGATACACCATCTTAAATAAGATTATGTGTATATGATTTATTTGCTAACAAGTTTTTCTTTGTATTAATCTTGGTAAATAAAAGGCTCTTTTACGATAAGTTCTTTGATTTACGATAAATTATTATAAAACAACATTACAACAGGTTTTTTGATATTTTTTTATTTTTTTGAAATAATGACCAATTCATTAATAAAACACCTAACGATAGTTACAAAAGATATGTGTAATCTAAAACAATTCTAATAGAAGCCAGAGGATACGATTCTCTCGTAAAACTAAGGATTTCAAACCAAAGAATAGTCGACGTCTGAAGATAAAGAATGTTTGATATTAAGATAGTCGTGTTGTACGCACGTTTAAAATGTTTCGGTTTTAAAAAGACATTTCCGAGTAAATAACTTGTCTAGATCGAGTTAGTTGACAAAGATAGAATTAAAATTTAATGCAACCATTGATTTATTACCTTATATATGAGAAATTTATATAAGATCGTATCTCTCAAACTATCGTAATTAACGAGTTAGATATATTCGTGAGTTCATTATTTATTTTTGAAAGATGGTGATAATAAATTCAATAGTGGAATGGGCGGGTATGGACAACAATAAAAATCCGCGAGCCGACCTGTTTACTATTTATATCATTTACTTTTTACTCTTAAAAAAGACATTTTTAAAGAAAACACTATTGATTTTATAGAGACGTGTAACGTTAAAATTAATAATATGTATAACATAATACGTAATCTAAGGTTAAAATCTAACGGAAATATTTATATATTTGAATTAATAAAAAAAATGTCTAAATTAAATAACTATTCAAACAATAATAATGTAAATCATGACAATTATTTGATAAATTATAATCAATTATCTTTGTTATTATTAAATACAAAACTGATTTAATATATGTTTATACTTTTTTTATATATTAAGTTTAAGACGAATACACCGTCTTAAATAAGATTATGTGTATGATATTTACTAACAGAATTTCCTTTGTATTTACTTTGGTAAATAAAACGCTCTTTTAGGATCAATAATTATATGACAACTTTACAATAGTTTCTTTGTTTTTTTTTGTTTTTTTTAAGAAAGACCAATTCATTAATAAAACGCCTAATCATAGTTACAAAAGATTTGTGTAATCCAAAACAATTCTCATAGAAGCCAAAGGACACAATTCCCTTGTAAAACTAAGGATTTCAAACCGAAGAATAGTCGCCACCTAAAAATAAACCGCTCTTTGATGTTAAGATAGGCAAGTTGTACGCACGTTTATAATGTTTCAGTTTTAGTTGACTTTCCCGAGTAAAAAAATTATCCGAGATCGAGCTACTTGACAAAGATCGAATTAAAATTTAATGCAATTTATATAAGATCGGCTTTCTCAAACTATCATAACAAGTTAGATATATTCGCTATGAAATATTAATTATAACTGATACTTGCATTTGTTGTTTATTAATAGTGCGTTCATTATTTATTTTTGAAAGATTGTGATAATAAATCCAAGAGTAGAGTGTAATACCCATAAAATCCGTCAATAAAATGAAAAGGAAATTTAAAAATAATAATAATAAAGTATCAAGAGATAAAATGAAAAATTTGGTAACAATACAATTACCGCAAGTCGCTTAATTTAATAATAAATATCATCGTCAAACATTAAGAATAAATAATAATAAAATGCATTCCTTAAATTAATTCACCCATGACAAACTAAGAAAAGAACATATACACAATCCTTGTGTCGATAATTGGTAAAATCATATTGCATTTGGAAGTTGTATAAAACACCGCCTCGCGTATCATTTTCCGCTCTGCGCAAACCCGACTCAACACCACCTACAACAAAATCCTAGCAGCCATGATTATCCCTAAGATCCTATGTCATGCATAGAGCAATTGGTCCAATGAGAAAAAAAAAAAAATACACCCCTCTTCCCCATGTGTGCCACCACCCTACACCCCTACTCCCCCTCTTCTAAACCCCTTCTTTTTATTCTTCCCATAACCACTCCTATTTACTCATAATTCAACCTTCCCATCAGATTTTCATTCAAAAAAAACAACAACAAAAAAGATATAGAGAGAGGAAGAGCAAGGAAGAAACCAAGAGAAGGAGAAGGAGAAGAAGAAAGCTAGAAGGAGGATCTTGCCTAAACACCAAGTTCTTCACCTTGTAAGGACTAAAATACTAAACTCTTAGCATTTTATTCTCATTCAACACTTAATCTTGAGTAAAACAAACACTTAAACGAACTATAAGAGTCTTCATACATGCATGCAAGAACCTATACACATAACAATCATCAAAGTGTCAAATCCGGAGGTTGATTATTAACAGAATAAAAATCCGACTTAGACTTGTGTTATTGCTATGAAAAAAAATGAGTCGTAGGTCTTCCTGTATATAACCAGTGTACAAAATTTTGTCATAATCCCATGAGTAGTTTGCAAATGAAAAATCATACAAAAAGAACACGATTCTGGACAATCGAATCTTCTAGTCCAAATGTTTGTGTCTTAAAAAGTAATTTAAAGGATTAATGAGGACAAACCCTTTTACCAAAATGGACTATAATGAATATAGAGAATATTAGGCTCTGGAATCAACTCATTTGAATTTATAATCTTTGTAATCCACTTAAGAACATTTTGTGACTCATATTCTGACCACTGGTTAAAGATCCGACCAATAATACATCTTACACCTATTTTTGGCTAACATTATTGTAAAAACATAAAAGTTGGTAGACTAAATACTAGACCTATTGGAGTTGGTTTAGTCCAAGAATATTAAGTATTTTATTTTATATGATTTTTGCAACACAAAATGACAATCTGGAAATCTGATAAAATATTGTTCTTTAGATCGATAGTTGAGAATCTACCTTTTTCGAATAGACCACTAGTAAATAAAGTTATACTAAAGATAAATTCTTGATATTTGACTATGATAAACTTTAATGAAAGACATGCATGTTGGCCTTTGATAAACCGATATTTCGACTATTTAAACACCCGAACCAGCCCAAAACTTTCTGTGACTCGGAAACCGTCATGTTTTACTAAACAGAAATTTCAGAGGCCTTAGAGTCGTTTTTGGACTGTTAGTATTTGATATTTAAAGCTGTAGGACATCTTAAAGAATCCAACCTCACTAGTCTTACCTCAAAAAATTAAGTAACGAAGGAGTTATGATGTTTTTAAGTCACTGTTCATAATCAGTAAAACCGTAAAGTATGTATAAGATAGTAAACTTGTGTAAACCAAGTGTATAAGCTATAACTTGTTAAACCAAAGCACCAACTTGATAAAATACTCTTAAATATTCTGATCATGAACGTATTTCGCTTTCTTAAGAATAAAACTCGGAACAAAACGTTCAAAATGGAAACATAACAAAAACCGAGTAAAATGCATAAAATCAATTGAACTAGTTAAGGACCGTCTGGAATAATTTAGTAACGAGTACTTTATGTATATTGTAGACTCGGGATTTGTAGAAGAAGCACTTTAAACTTCTAGACCAGCTCATAAGGTAAGGGAAACGCTTGTCCATACACTATTCTTGAACTATTGAGTATTGTTTCAAATGTTATATTGTGTATAATGTTTATAATGGTTGTTATTATAAGTTTGGATTATTGTGATGAAATATTGAAAAATAATTGATGTTATTCCATCCTTTGAAGTGTTGAAATATAATAAAGGACTCATAACTTTTAAGAGTTTGAAAACCAAAACCGTTTGATCTTTTGTACAAGTTATGAAGATGGTTAATCTCAAGAAATGGATTTAATTGTTTGGAAAGGGTTTTGATTTTTGGTTTGAACGGTTTTGGTAGAGGGGTAGGTTGTTCCCAAATAATAAAAGGGGACCTCCTATACAGAGCTTTTGGTGGGGGTTAGTTGATCGAGACCCCGTCCTCTTATCTTCCTCCTTGGGGTTGGCCCTTGGAGGGGTGTGCACACTCGGGATTTTTGGACAGTTATTGTACATGGTTTGGTGAACCCCGTCTTATCCGGACTAGGGCAAGGGGATCCTCTCCATACGGCCTCTATCCATTACTTACTAAAGAAAGTGAAGAAATGTTTTATTCGAAGGAAAGTGTTTTAAGATTTGGAAGGACTAACTATTTTGGATCGGATTTCCTTATTTAGAAACTTGAACTTCTCAATGATATTCTACTTTATTATGAATTCTAAATTTAAGTAAAACTCTTATTTACTTTTGGACTGATTACCTTACTCAACATTATTGTTGACCCTCTTTTGTTTTTGTCCTTAATTGGAACTGATATGACCACTATTGTGAGAGCAGATCGTGTGACAGGTAATCCAAGGAACTAGGACGTGGGAACCACGAGAGAGCGCGCGCGTTATTGTTTTTATTGGAAACCAATGTTTAGACAATTATCTTTATTTTGCATCATCAAACTTAATTATTCGCTTCCGCAAACATTTGGATTTGGTTGTAATCGGATTTTACCATTTGGTTTTAATTCACGTGGACATTTACCCCTTTGAATTACATGATTTGAATACTTCTACTACAATTGGTTCAATTGTGACACATCCACGTTCCGAATTTTACATGAAAACTCTATTTTAAAATATAACGGATTATGGGGGTGTTACATAGAGTTTTACGGGTATGGAACTAAGAGAAGCTTGTGGGCTAGCCTATGGAATCTACTATATATTAAAGCACAAACTTTTAAAGAGTTGTGATTGGCTCCACATTTTAAGAAAGGGAAAATAAAACAACTTTTATTGTAGGCCCCATATTTCATTGATCACTTTAATTATTCTTATGTGTTTTCAAGTGCAACTTTTTAAACAATGATACAAACTATACAACACAAAACATTATACATATGTGTTGAATAACTATTGCTAATAGACAATATCAACATCCAAAAATCGCAAATTAAAAAATTACAAATCATCAAGAAAAATTGAAGCTGATGAGTCCATTTTTTATATAGTTTAACTCCCTATTTTAGCTCGGTTTATTTGATTATTATACTTTGTTTAGTATATTTGTGAGCTAATTACGTGTTCTAGGTGTATTGCTTGTGTTTGTTACATTTTGTAGGAATCTAAGCATTTAGAGGCTTTTTCCTAGCACGAAAAATTGAAGTGAACCTGATGAGTCCATTTTATATATAGTTTAACTCCCTAGTTTAGCTCGGTTTATTTGATTATTATACTTTCTTTAGTATATTTGTGAGCTAATTACGTGTTCTAGTAGGTGTATTGCTTGTGTTTGTTACATTTTGTAGAAATCTAAGCATTTAGAGGCTTTTTCCTAGCACATTAGCAAACATCAAAGTTCACTAAGCTTAAATGGAAGCAAGATGGATCATGGAAGGATACTATGAGAAATGACAAGCCCAAACATGAAGATTTGTAAAATGGTTTGGTGTACAAATGAGAAACCAAAATGAAGCCCAACTTAAGGAGTCAACAACTCAACATATGGATGCTCTTTGGATGCTCATGGGATGCCAAACTATGCAATTAACCGGAGAATTAAAGAGCTTAAAGGCGTATCATAGGATTCCTCAAGCATTTAATTGAGTCATTAAGCAAATGTTCCTGGATTATTGAAACCCCGATCGGGGTTTCCATTCCCCGATCGGGGTTTGGGTTCTGTGGAATGTTTACGTTTCGAGTCCTCTCCCTATATAAAGGAGAGGGACTTCGACACTTAGGGGCATCTTGGACAACATTTTACACTCTAAAAACACTCTTTCACATAATATCTTTAATCATTAGATTAGGTATTAATGATCGTGTTTGACACAAAAAATTATAAAAACTTTTTTAATGATTGTGTTTGACAAAAAAAACCATTAAAAAAATACTTTGTAGTTATTAAGAAAAACTTAATTTAAAAAAATGTTAAGAGAATTGGAGGAGAATGTTGTGTGTTTATCTTATTCATTGGTAGCCAATTTATAGTACAATGGAAGATAATTCCAAAGCTTCCATTGGAAAGACCACCATAGGAACTTACAAAGGACCATAGGAAAGTGTAGAGGACTATGAGAAATAACAAGTAAGACTATGATGATACATTAGTACATTGGTTTGGTTCAATACCCCCTCAAGCTGGAGCATGAAGGTCGAGAGTGCCCAGCTTGCGGAGAATATAAGTAAACAATTGTACTCCCAAAGCTTTTGTGAAAATATCTGCAAGTTGCTCTTGAGTCGAGACATGAATTGGGGTGACGAGACTGTCGGAGATGGCGTCCCGGACAAAGTGACAGTCGATCTCGATGTGCTTTGCTCGTTCGTGAAACATTGGGTTTTGCGCGAGATGCAAAGCAGATTGATTGTCACAATAGATGGTGATGGGAACGGAGGAGACGATGCCCAAACTGGATAAAAGACCATTAAGCCATTTCAATTCACACACTAGATGAGCCATAGAACGATACTCCGCTTCAGTGGAAGAGAGAGAGACGGTGTGTTGCTGTTTTGTTTTCCATGAAATGGGTGAGGTGCCAAGGGAGACAAACCAACCACTGACCGACCAACGGGTCGTAGGACACCCAGCCCAGTCAGAATCACACCACCCGGTTATGGTAAGGTCGCAACCAGACCGCAGGATGATGCCTTGACCTGGACAGTATCAGGTAAGCGACCAATTTTTGTTGTTTTTTTTTTTTTTAAATGGCTAGAAAAGAAACCTGGCTCTGATACCATGTTAAGAGAATTGGAGGAGAATGTTGTGTGTTTATCTTATTCATTGGTAGCCAATTTATAGTACAATGGGAGATAATTTCAAAGCTTCCATTGAAAAGACCACCATAGGAACTTACAAAGGACCATAGGAAAGTGTAGAAGATTATGGGAAATAACAAGTAAGACTATGATGATACATTGGTACATTGGTTTGGTTCAATAAAAAACATAATGGTTTTATGCAAGCAATCCCGACCCCTACAGAGTCTGGAGCCGAAAACCCAAACCAAAGCAAACCAAATGTAAGCAGGAGTAGCCATAAGGAAGCGTTGGTGTAAGTCTAACCCACCACATTCACCAAAAAGTGCACTCTCTTTGTTTGTGTTGTAAATTTCGATGAAACCAAAGGCCTCTCTCCCTTAAACTCTCACCAAACTGCTCAACTATAATTAGATCTCGTCTCTTTTCTTAAACCTCATTTCTTATTGCAACTCCTCGTCTTCATCGATTCTATCTTCTTCCTTTTATTATTATTATTTCTCTTTCTCATCCTCCACATTGCCGCCTAGGTATTCCATTTTCCTCCTCTTTCTTTATTTTTCTGTTTCATATTGTTGCCATCTTAAGTTGGGTTCTATTTAGGGATGTATGTGTAAAGTTTGGATCTTTATATGTCTTTATTGATTTACATTTTGTTATCTTGCTTTATGATTTTGTATTTTGTTGTGTTTATGTATGTTGTTTACTACTACACCATCAAACATGGGGTATTTTAATCAAAGGTAAGTAAATGATTAGGACAGAGGGTGTATAGGAGAAGAGAAGGATTAAAGATTCAAACTTTATTCTTTTTGGTTCATCAGTGTATTGTAATTTCCATAGTTTACAATCTACATTTTGAGCATAAGATATGTTAAAATTTATATTTTGGTGGGTTTATGCTATGTTGAAGATTAGTGCTAGCTTTTTGGAGATTTCGTAGACCAAATATGGCAGCTTCTGCAGCTCCTGTGCTACAAATGGCCGCAGCCAAGCCGTGCATTTCATCCCAACGTCATTTGTTTGGAGGTGCCGCTGCATTTTTTAGTGCTGAACCAAGACGATCATCATGGTCTAAGCTCGCTAGTGCTTGTCACATATCATCTTCTCAGCCATTTCAGCGCTGTTTCTTGTCGTCCTCATCAAAATTTGACAAGGGTGGTATCAAGGCAATGGCAGAATCTAGTGACAAGCCTCTAGCAGGCTTGCCCATTGATTTGAGAGGTTAGAATGTCTCTGCATTCTACTTTACATGCTGTTTATTATGTGATATCATGAGCGCGCATTAAGTTATCTTAGGTGTATTTTTGTGACCCACTGACCCTTCAACAAAGTAACTAGTTTATGCTGCTCTTTGGGATATTCGTAGTGTTATCTTGCTATGTTGGCATCCCAATGTAGTTTATTCTATAATATTTAGAGTATTTTTTGGCAGGCGAGCTATTGTATATAAGTTTGACTAACCACCAATGTTACTCTGCAATTCCTACACTCGGACATGTATATAACACTTGGACATCTCATAAAATTTCCCTTAGTCAAACACTTGGAGACACCGCCATGTCAGATATTTCTAAACGTGTCTGGGTCTGAGTAACATAGCTAGCCACCTTATTTAATAACGTATAACTACACAAACTTATATGAGACAGCTGGAGTTAGATAATCTAAGACTATCTCATACATGGCTCACCTTTATAACCAAGACTACCTGCAGGTAAGAGGGCATTTATTGCCGGTGTGGCTGATGATAACGGATATGGGTGGGCAATCGCAAAATCACTGGCTGCTGCTGGTGCGGAGATTCTTGTTGGAACCTGGGTTCCTGTAAGTAACTCGTCATAACTTTATTGGAGGCGTCTATTATGCATGTTATATTGCTGTTGCGAAAGGCCGGATGTTGAGAATCTAAAGACCTTTCTATTCGTTTTTCATGACAGGCACTTAACATCTTTGAAACAAGTCTAAGACGTGGGAAGTTTGATGAATCACGAGTGTAAGTGTTCACATAATTGTCTGAGATTTCCCAAGTAATTAATACCTGTAATAGCACAAGTTATTTATTCATTTGGTGTTTTAGGTTGCCTGATGGTTCATTGATGGAGATCACCAAAGTATATCCTCTGGATGCGGTGTTCGACAGTCCTGAGGATGTACCTGAAGATGTAATGATAATCATCTTTGTGGCCTATTATATTTTTGTTAAATCCTTTATCCAACGGACCAATCCATGCTGCTTTACTTTTCTACAATGGATTCATTGCAGGTGAAAGCAAACAAGCGTTATGCAGGGTCTAGCAAGTGGACTGTTAAGGTATAACTTTGTGCCATCCTTTTAATGATCACAGATGATCTTACATGTGTCACCAACCTATTAACCCTATAATTAAATGAGGATTACACGAGGATATGGGCTGTCTCATACAATTTCTCGAGTTGTTGGGAGGACATTTGCATCACCAAATTCTGTCTTGCTGAATCCTGTTCGCATGGGTTGCAGGAAGTTGCAGAAACAGTTAAAGAAGATTTTGGTAGCATTGACATTCTAGTCCATTCACTTGCCAATGGTCCCGAGGTTGTTATTTGCATGCTTAAAGCGTTGAATTTATATCATTGACTATCTTCCTAC
Organism: Heliosperma pusillum; assembly: GCA_022085475.1. Taxonomy (NCBI): domain Eukaryota; kingdom Viridiplantae; phylum Streptophyta; class Magnoliopsida; order Caryophyllales; family Caryophyllaceae; genus Heliosperma; species Heliosperma pusillum. The sequence goes on along the minus strand of JAIUZE010000940.1, from coordinate 79,258 downwards.
TGACTGAACAATTCTATATATAGGTCACTAAACCCCTTCTAGAGACGTCACGCTATGGATATCTGGCAGCCATATCAGCTTCAAGTTACTCTTATGTTTCGCTGCTAAAACACTTCCTACCGCTGATGAACCCAGGCATGGTTTTGTAAATATAGTTTGGTTGCATTACAAAGTTTCAATTTTTTCTTCTGTTTTTGTTTTGTTCAGTTTTTGAACTATTCTGCTGCTGCTTGCAGGTGGTGCATCATTGTCTCTCACCTACATCGCCTCTGAGAGGATTATTCCTGGGTATGTTCTTTCTCGATTTTTTATGTTATTCAGAACTACAGCTTAGTGTAACCTAGAACTCATATATATGACGTGTCCTACAGGTATGGTGGAGGAATGAGTTCAGCAAAGGCTGCATTAGAGAGTGACACAAAGGTGAGTTGTTCAATGATCATAAGTTCATAACTCCGTATTTGATATGGAGTATCATCTTGCAGCTACTAAACTGAGTCTTTGTTCTAGGTGCTGGCATTTGAAGCAGGGAGGAAACACCGTGTTAGAGTGAACACGATATCAGCTGGTATGTACTTTAACTCCTGGAATTTGACTTAATGAGAATGAAATTCAACTGATATACTACTTGTTCACAACTATGCTTATATTTCAGGCCCACTTAGGAGCCGTGCTGCAAAAGCAATCGGGTTTATCGATATGATGATCGACTATTCAATCGCAAATGCTCCATTGCAAAAGGAACTTTCAGCAGGTAAAGCTACTATGGAAGACTACTATTTATACTGCTCTGAGTTATGGGCGTTGGTCAACTAAATATATGGTTGCATAATGAAATAATGTGCAGAGGAAGTAGGGAACGCGGCTGCATTCTTGGCATCACCCCTGGCGTCTGCGATAACAGGTGCGGTGGTGTATGTGGACAATGGTCTGAATGCAATGGGAGTGGGTGTAGATAGTCCTGTATTTGACACCCTCAACATTCCAAAAGATGAGCATTAAGTTAGTCAGGATTTTGCATTATGAATTTACGTTGCATCTGACTTTGAGGGTTATTACTGAGTTGGAAAGGGTCTCTGCGTCCTACTTCGTAATCTTTATAGTTGTAGACTTCCAATTTTCAGGTTTCTTTGATTAAAATTGGTATTTGTTGGGTGTTTTACACTGTGTCTTGCACTCTACTTAAGTAAGCTACATTTAGGCCTTTTTTTTTTATCTACTTTTAAATTTGTAAGACTTGTTCTTGAGAGACAGTTTTTTTTTATTGTGAAATGGGCAATTGAAAATGCGAGGAAATCATTTTATATAATAAAAAGTAGGGAGAAGTGGGAAAGGAAAATAGGAAACTATTATAGGATAGAGGTAGTAAGATTTACAAGATCTTGTATACTTTTGGTTCGTTTTTGTAAGAAGTATTTTAATGAATGACAAATTATGTGAGTCGGAGGGAGTAATATTTACAATATACTTACCAATGCCTTGGAGGTAGTAGTCCTTTGGATTAATCCAAATTCTTAAAGCCCAGCCAATAAAGCTTCATAAGATGATAGAATAGAATAGAATAGAATAGAAATAAGATGATAGTAACAAGTAGCAACCCCATTCTTTATTTGGGTTACAGAAGCATTTTGATGGGCCCAAATATACAAAATGCATAGCATTACATTGTCCAAATATCACAAGACGAGGCCCTTCAGGCCTTTTGAGCCCGATGTTCGCCACCACAAAAACAAGGTGGACCCATATGCTCACGTGTATGGCTGGGATACGAGTTAACCCTCCACTCGCCAACGCTCTTTTTTGGATTTTTTTAGTATCTTTATTTACATCGCAAAATAAGACTGTCAATTTCCGTCTGAAAAATAAGACGGGATTATGTTGCCACTTTTTGATAAAATGTAACCACAGCTTATATCAACTTGTTTTCAATAGTGGTTACATCTAACTGTAAAGTGGTTACAAAATCCTGTCTTATTGCTTCAGACCAAAATGGTCCGTCTGAAGCAAGACCAACTGTATTTACATATACAAACATTATTTTTTAGTTTTAGTTTTAGTTTCTTCAACATGGGGTAGGTAAACATTTCTTTTTTGTACAAGTTTTTTCTTGCATTTTTTTTTGGCTGTTAATCTCATTCAAGACTGCGTATTAGTATAAAACTATATGAGTATTATTATAAAACTAATGATAATTCTCTATTAGTCACCTGTATATCATTTTCATTTCAAGGAGTACATTTATTTGTTTATCTTTTTACATTTGAAAGGTTTTATATGAGTAATTTGATTTTTCTATAAAACTATAGGCAAGTCTATCTTATGACGGACATATTCGTCACAAGCTTATGATGGGTCAAGTACTACCCATGTGAGTAGATAAAACAAAATGAAACGCTAGTCCGTATGCATTTTGCTTTTGTCTTATTTACCCACATGGTAATATTTGAGTCGTTGCAGGCTTGCGACGAATATGGCCGTCACATCCACATATCATGCACAAATTACAATCACAAATGGCCATTTCCTATCTCATTGGTCTTTGTGCAAAAAGTAAAGTTAAACAAATGACCGGAACAGGGAAAATATGAACTAAAAAACTTCACTAAAATATCTTGTTCGAAACATTTTTCTATGGTGAAGGCATTAAGAAGCTCTTTGTTACCTAATCTTACAATATTATTGTAAAACCGATTTATTATAGTGTTACGATACTTTTTTCTTGTTAGATTTTTCGGTCTTGCACAAATACACCCCATCGAATAATTGTTTATTAACCCTGTTTGTGACAATATATAATGGTAGATAGCAAATGATTAAAGTAAAAGTATAAAATGTGTTGAGATACTCTTAATAAGATGTATAAAGGGGGGAAATTGTACCAGCCCACAATTTTTTTTTGTTGGAAAAGGGAGCAGAATGACAATTTTATAATTGACGAAATTTGAACTTATTTCATGAGCATCACTTTTAATAATTATTTTAAGTAAACTAATTAACATTTATAGTTGCGAGCTAATAGTACCCTCTCATCAATAGATTACCTTAATTTCTTTATTTTCTTCTCACAAAATAAAGCAAGTTATTGGGACAAATAAAGTATAAAATACTTATTGATTAAAAAGGAAAAGATATCATGAAAGCATTTCTAAAATAATGCTAAAAAAAATAAGTATTTGTCATTTTGAGTCGGTTTAAAACTATTTATCAAAATGGTGTCCACGTAAGCTCGAATTTTCAAAATCTGAAACATGCCATTACCGGTGGTGTGTCTTTAATTTAATTTTTTTTTCTCAAAAAAATATATACTGTATAAACATGCCAATGGAAATGATGTGTATCCTTTACAAAACCCGTCATTCGGAAAGGCGTGTTTGCTTTTATTTCCTTTTTGTAAGTTTGCATTTTCTTATTAACTAAAACACGTCATTGTGAATGAGGTGTTTCCTCTGTGTATTTTGTTCGTAAAATCCAAATCTATGTGAATATTGTTTTGATAAATAATTTTAAAATCAAGTCAATATATTAAATAATTAATTTTTAAGCATTATTTTAAAAATAACTGTAAGAAATCATTCAAATTTGAAGTTTAACGGGGGGATATGAAGTGGAGTTGTAATTTGTATGAGCATGTGATGTTGAGGAAAATGAAAAGGGCAGGATGGTAATTATAAGAAGACCCCTAAAATGAAGTACTCCCTTCCGTAGTATAAAATCAAATGCAAAGCTCCTCAGTCTTCCCCCCCCCCCCCCCCTTCCCTATTTCAATATTCACATTTCACAAAGTCTCTCCCCCCCTTCTCCCTCTCCCTCTCTCTCTCCCCGTCTGCGAGCCAATACTTAACAACAATAACACGCTAATCCTTCCTATTTGCTTTTTAATTCTCTCTTTATTAATTTCACTCCTCACATAAAACCCCACTCCCTAACTATAATAATACGATTAACTACTTAGTATATTTTACGTTATTATAATTATTATTTTATAATTAAGAGACTAACAGACATCAACCACCCCTCCTAATACAAAACCCTAATCTCTTTTCCATTTAAATTTAAAATAAAACAAAATTAAACAACGTTGTTCAAGGAAATGATGAGGATTTCTTAGATTTACAAACAATAAGGATTGGATTTAATAATAATAATAATAATATGGGGGATATTATTATTAAAGGTGATGAAACGACGTCGTCTACCACTGGTGACTTGCTGGTTGTTACAGAGGACGCCGCATGGGGAACCTATGAAGAGTTGTTATTAGCATGCGCCGTCAACCGCCACGGCACTAATACCTGGGACTCCATTGCCAATGAAATCCACATACGACGTCGTTTCAACAACCCCTTTTATTTCTCCCCTGAAACCTGCCGTCGTAAGTACGTCGACTTAAAACGCCGATTCACCGCCGACCACGACGGTCACTCCGACTCCAACCGCTTGCGTATCGTCGAAGAGTTGCGCAAACTTCGCGTTCAACAACTTAAACGCGACCTCTACAATCACGACGTTTCTATCGTGTAATTTTATCTATTCTCTCTCTTCGATCCGAATCACTTTTTTTATTTTTATTTAATTTACAAATATTATTGTATTTTTTTTTATTATTATTTTAAAAAATATAATTAATAAAAGAATTAATTGAATTAAGATCTGAATGGAGTACAGGTCGTTGCAGAAGAAAGTGGAGATATTAGAAGGAGGAGGAGAGAAGAAGAAGAAGAACGATAGTAGTAGCAGCAGCTTGTTGGCGGAACCGGATAAAAATGAACCGAATTCAGAACCGTCAGATCTGAAAATTGAACCGGATAAAAATGTGAATAAAATCGACGAGCCGGAAAAGGTACTCGGCGGCGACTCGGCGGAGGATCGTTCAGTGAACGAGTCAAACTCGAACAACGCGACGGACGCGAAACGTGAACCGGATCCAGCGCAGAGGAAAGCGGTGAGTCGACTCGGAGACACGGCGTCGGAGTCAAAACGAGAAAACAGCAATAATAATAATAATGATAGAGATAGAAAGACAAAGGGAGGTTCTCGAGGGGGTACGCAAGAAGAGCAAAGCAGTGAGGTGCAGAGCTCGGCAAGCTTATCGAAGAAGAAACGACGTCGTAAAAGCAGTAGTGTGGAAGAAGAGATAGAGGGTGAGGAGGTATCAGTAACTCCCGCCAATAAGCGGATCAGCGTTAAATCTCAGCCCTTAATTCGTTTCCTTGACTCTCTCCTCTCCCATAAACATGCCTCTGTTTTTCACCGCCGCCTTCCTAGCCAGGTACTCGTTTTTTATTTAAAAAACTTTTCTTACTACTTAATATTACCATCACAGTAAAAAATAAATATAAATAAAAATAAAAACAAACAAACAAAGTTTCATGTCATGATTTTTAAACTTTAAAACGTACATGCACTTTTTTTTATGGTTTTACTGCGGAACATTATGTTGTAGACTGTAGAATGATTAAAATGACCACTAAACTATCATAAAATACTTTTACATCTCAATCATTTGTTACCTTTGATTATAAGTTTGACCTCTTTTACCTTAAGTGAGAATTGCGTCCTATTATTTAAATTGTCCGAATCTATAATTCAATTCATGAAAAGAAAGGGGATAATACATGAGTCGTAATTGTGTTAGCATGGTCATGATAAACTCACAACTTACAAATGGTATAAGGAATAACGACGTGAAAGAAGTTTGTAAGGGTGGGTAGTTTAGTAATTTTGGTTTAACAACCATTTGATATACGAAACACAAGAGTAGTACAGTCACCAACTGGGTATCCGTATGGCTCATTAATTTCCTTCTCCTTGTTTTTGTTTAAACTAATCTTTTTACCGATTCTCTTTTAATACCCAAACTAAATAACTCATATTAAATATCCTATATTGTTCCTAAACATTGTTCTTTTATCCTATAGTATTTTTCAAGTTATTTTAAATTGATGATCGATACTTTTAAACTAGAATTTTTCTTTACTTTTTAGAGTATTATTATTGGGCTGCCGCGCATGTTTTTCTTATCTCGTATACGCCTGTTTATCTAATTAACAAACTCTGGATGGTTATTAGTATTACAATCTATATTTATATAATTATAAGAAGGGGAGCAATGATAATAAATGAGAGGAGTATGATGTATGTTTAAAACTCAATTATTATTATTATTATTATTATTATTATTATTATTAAGAAGACCTCTCCAGCTAGATAGATAGTGTATCACCTTCGTAGGATTGCAAGGTGGAACTCCACTGCTCAGTGCTCTACCAAGTACTATAATAAGGCCCTGTTCTTTTGGGCTGAATAGGAGCTGAACTGAACTGAACTGAACTGAACTTATAGGAGCTGAACTGAACTTATAGGAGCTGAACTGAACTTATTGGAGCTGAACTGAACTGAACTGAACTTATAAGAGCTGAACTGAACTTATAGGAGCTGAACTGAACTTATAGGAGCTGAACTGAACTGAACT